>JAVIWC010000994.1:0-225804 GCA_031894815.1 Creontiades dilutus | reverse complement strand
TCAAGTGTTGTATATCGTCCTGTCGTTGGACAGTTCACATCTGATCTCGATATCACGTGAATCCAAAACGCTCCCAACCCAGGGGCGTGAGGCAATGGGAAGCCACGAGCGAAATCGTCATACCTAGTTCCGATCCTCCCTGGAGGACAGCTGGCGACGTCCGCGACACCTCCGGGAATCGGACGAAAATCCAAGGTGAAATTCCTTGTTTACTTTACTACTTACTACTTTTACTATCCTATCGAGTTGCCATGCTCTATGTTGCTGGTCTGAAATTGAACTTAGAAATTCTGGGTAAAATTCAATGAAATTGACATTTTTCTTGATCACTTACTTAAGTTCATTGTTCTGATTCCTCGGTTTTTTTGGTTTACTAATTCTGTCTACAATATATCATTCATCAAGTAAAACCACCTCACTACTAATATCATAAGTGCAACTATGTTATCCACAGTTTGTTTTGTTTCCAAATTCATCATGTTTATACAAATCCACTGCTTCGAAACATTATTCGCTTGTCTCGTCCGCCCGTAAAACCTGAATTACTTTGGGATCGATCTCCCATGCCGGAAGCCTTAAGAAAATGATTTTGTCGAGTAGGTAATGTTTATGCTACAATTTATTTGCTTTCCCTTCTTTGGTAAGTGCGTCGCTCTGTGTGTGTTTTAGTGCTATCGATACGTTTAGATTCGGAAACCACTTTCGGGATCGACTTGTCCGTTAGAGACTCCCTGTTCCATATCCAGGTACTGTTCGGTTGTTTGCACTCAGTGACGACAGCGGTGGGGTTAGACAGGTTTTGAGCGTGAGGGATATTGAGATAATATTTGTATAGATGAATTGACATGGTTTCCTCCTTCAGCCATCCCTCGAAGAGCTTTGTAAAACTCCTCATCTTCACTGAACTGCACTCATTCACTCTTCCATTCCCACGTTTGATCAAACAGGATCAAATATTATTTATTATAATATTATTATATTATTATTGTTATTGGATTTTGATGATAAATCCGCTCTCATTATGGGTTTTTCACAACCCAAGAGTGAACAATGCTCTCCGTATAGGTAAATGGGAAATTTTTCGTCCTTCAAACTGACAGTTTTCTCTTTCTCCATTACCTTCTACAGCTTGAAGAACTATATTGATCTCTTGACTTTCTATAGTAAATTCTTTGTTCCAACCAAAACTAGATTAAATTTGACGTTTTATGGGGCCATTTTCAGGGGTTTTACGAGTTGGCCTCCAGAATCTTACTCTAGTTTCATCAACTAACAATAGAGCCAATAAAAACTATGTGCTGGTATGAATCCCTACAATGAAACGCCGATTTCTTCTATTTTTCTCAGTCTAATGGCTTATAAATTTTTCCACACTCAGCTTTTTTATAGTCAACAATTTCTTTGGCCCTAAAATTTTCAAATTTCAAAACAATTTTTTATTCAACACAAGTATAATGCAACAATTTGCTCTTTCGGCCATGTTTCATTTTCAATAATGGAGCTTTTTTTAATCACCTGGCAGTATCTTCTTGGTTTTCTTTTTTGTTGTGGTTTCTCTTCTCTATAGCTGGATCACTGATCCCATTCCCCGAAGAGTGCCTCTGATCGGTAACTGAGCCTGTTCGTGTTTTTCGCATTGGAAGCGGCAAAAACGAGCCTCCTCCAAGTTGGCTTAAGAATTAAAGAGCCCTTGAATCATTTAGTAGTGGCCGTTTACTTTGATCTATTAAACGGGAGAGAAACACCGACTAGAAGTTAGTCAACGGGAACCAACTTCATCGTCTTAACTCCAAGACTCAGAGAGCTCTCCAATTAAGAATTACCTACTGAATTTTTTCTACACGAGAAGAAAAACTCATTCGTTCTCCATGACTAAACAGGTATTGATGCTTAGCTGGTATATTGAACTAGACATATTATGCCGAACGTATTCCAGTACTCGTCTGGATTGATATGGGCAAATAAGGAAGAGATGTTCCTAGTTTCGTCAGGAATCTACTTGGTAGAATCTAAACTATTTAGTTACACTTAGATCAGATGACAGAGCATTGTAGGCTTCGTTGAGTAGTTGAATGGTACATTATCGGGAAGTACTTGCTAATGTACTTGACAGCCGCATGTCTCTATGTCGAGCCGGGATATCTCTAGAGCTGATACATTCATTTCCATCTTGTCTGAATTTAACGTTGACTTAATGTAAGCCTAGTTGCCTAATAGAGTTTAGTTAACTAATTCTAGTTTAGAATAATGCCCATTTCAGTGTTCCGCATGACACCTTGTGTATCTAGTTGAGATGCATCTCAAATGTTTCTACTTTTGGCTCCTTTTTCGGAAAAACTCGAAAAATTTCCAATGTTTTCCAAAACACCGTTCCTATTTCATCTTTATATAGTCTGGAAACACAAATGGATTTTCAAGGGTGCCATGCCAATGTTATAATTATTCATTATTAGTCTTGAAGAAATCGGGTGACGGATATTATATTCCTAATCCGTAGAATGTATCACAATTTTCTTTTTATATTTACTAACCATCTTCCGTGGGATTGCCCCTTCTATTCTTCATCCGGTTAAAGTAAATGGAGAAAACCCCTTTCCGTCTTGGGGGAAGGATATTAAACCTCGTCGCCAAATACCGTAAACAGGAAACCGAAGGAAGGAAAAATTCGTTTTGAAGAAAGCATTCTACATTGCGCATTTCTCCTGCCTTCGTATTCAAATATTTCTCAGCCTCTATTATTCTCCTTATGCTCCCACTCCTCTGCGTTTCCATCAGTCGTGCGTTTGATGAATTTACAATGGAGAAAATGAACTGTGAGGCCGTTCATTCATTCAGACAACAAAGATCTCATATTCGCTTTGATAGAGGTGTATCTACGTATCGCCTTAGATATGCCAAATGTGGGTCTTCCATTGCCGTTTCCATAGCCGATGTTTTATTAAAATGTCTTTCAGAGTATGTAACATAGGTAAGACCCTAGAGCGTAGGCAGAATATTTGTTTAATAGTCAATTACTTGTTAATATTCAAGGTTCGTGACCTTTATAAAACGCTGCAAATTCTTTCACTGGGGTTTATTATTCAATTGGCTTGCATTCATGATTTGAATTTCTACTAAGCTTTTGGCGTGTGCGTGTTTCAGGAGGCACACAAATATGATCAACTGATCAATCCAAATAGGTATTTTGGTTGAGAACAGATTTACGTGCTCCATGCATATCTCCTGAAATTCAATAATCGTTCTATCCTGTGAAACACGCACACTCCAAAGCTTATTAGAAATTCAAATCATGAACGCAAGCCAATTGAATAATAAACCCCAGTGAAAGAATTTGCAGCGTTTTTTATTGAACCTCAATACCCTCCCCCCCCCCACAATAAAAACATCTATAATTTATCAAGTACTTGAGCACTCGTATTGCGTTAGAACTTCCCCAAATCCAAATTTAAACGATGTAGCCGAAGGTAGACTGATGTAGAGGAGGCACACAAATGTCATCAACTGATCAATCCAAATAGGTATTTTGGTTGATAACAGATTTACGTGGTCTATGCATATCTCCTAAAATTCAATAATCGCTCTATCACCTGTGAAACACGCACACTCCGAAGCTTAGTACAGATTCAAATCATGAACGCAAGCCAATTGAATAATAAACCCCAGTGAAAGAATACTTATTTACCCCAGTAATAATATTGAATAATATTATATATATTATCAGCGTTTCATGCATATCAGAATGCTTCAACCCGTGTATCGGCTATAAACTACAAGTATCCACATCGGCTATCACTCCAGTATCCACATTCACTACAACTCGACGCTATCGGCATCAGTAGGTTACAAACAAACAATAATAAACCAAAAAACGCAAATGTTGGCACCATAAATCGGGCCATACATCGGGAATGGTTTGACCTACGGACCTGAGGAGGGGCTCATTCGATTCCTCGTGGAGTGTTCTTCAAAAAGAGTACAAATTTAGGCCGCTTCGACTTGTTTTGAGGTTATTAGGGATTTTACACAACTTTGACAGCCCTTAAAGGGCACTTTAAATTGAGTGAGAGAGCTGGCTCAAGAGTTGGGGCGTCGTCGGACCAAGATGGATTTTTCCCGAAAATTTCAGATTTTTTGCCCCAGCCGTTTGGGAGAAATCGTGCGTACGGCGGACGGACGGAAAGTTTTTTATTGCAGATTCGGATTCTACACACTTTGAAACGTAAACCATGATTTTTTCAGGGGGGGGGGGGGGGGGGAATTTTGTCCACCTAAATTAGTTAGAAGATTTTTTTTTCCAGAGCGATTACAATGGTTTATTATTGAATAATAAACCAAATGTACAACTCACTCTTGAAGGGACTTTGGGTCTAAATATCTACGAACAATAAGAGCAACCAAAACATTAGGAATGCTTCATTCGATTCAATAGTGCTATAATTAGTTCATGGAGGGTTCATTCATTATCAGTTCTGGAGAGTCAGTCACGTGGTTGTGCCTCATTTGCTATATTTTGCCCCTCAACATGTACCGTATCTGATACGTATGACTGCTCAGGAGAATCCATGTAATGCATCTGGTACACCTATTCCTCAATCGAATCATAAATGTACCGTAACTGGTACCCCTATTCCCGTAACTGGAACATGTTGCCCCTCAAGTGGCATGGCGCTTAAAGAGTCCGTGGAAAGTAAAATTCATTGAAACCTCAGTCTCGTGCCAGTTGTTGGTGTGAGATGGTCATAGTGTCCACATCTCATTTACATCATAAATGTTCGTGATTCAAGAGAAAGGCCATACATGCAAAGTACCATGACGTTCAAGAAAGCCACGCCTTCATGCTGGATGAAAACCTTACTACAATCGTCCCTGGGCCTCCAATAAACTCCAATGTACCTACTAACTTTTTGAAACGATCGATTAGTCGTTTTAAGTATATCCCAGTCCATCCTCTCAATGAAACTTTGTTTCTGGCGGCTGTAATACCAATAATTAATTTCCTTGTGCGATCCCTTTGAGTTCTGAGCCTCTTTTGTACGGGACATTAATTATTATTATTTAATTAATATTTTTCTCCTGGGAGGGAAATTAAAAAAATGAAAATATTCCTTGATGAATTGAATTCGTTTGAATTCCTAATAGTGGAGAAAAAAAGGAAAGTGAAGGGGGAGAAACCGTTTCTTTTGCCATTTTCCTATAGAAAGACAGTTTCTCATTATTACAAGACTTGCCTGTTTAAAATACAAGTCCCGGTAGTCCAGCATATTGTGGTAAATAAAATTGCTCACGAACCCGTTGCTTTAAATTACTTTTCCATTCGATAATTTGACGAATTGTAGAATTTGAAGTTATTGCGACGCAAGCAATTTTAGTTGCTAATCGTTTGAAAAGGTTTTCTAAGGAGATCTTTTCTATAATACCAGTAGCTGATGGATTTTTTCCGATACCTAAAACACGCTGACAAACCATACACCTTTATGGACAATTTGGGTTTAAATCCAACGCTACACAGAAAAATAGAGTGTGAAAACAAAATCCTCCGCCGTATTGTAACGCATTAAAGTAACAACTATAGCTTCCTCCCAACTCACCTTCGATCATAAATTACAGTTTTCTTTTGTATCAAGTTTAAAGAAGTCCATAGAACTCTGACCCACAACTTATAAATGATATTTATAAGGGTTTTATATATTATATAAAAGCCTATATTGTGCTCTAGATCTTGACTGCTTTATATTTATTTTTTGTAAGTTACTTGGGGATCTTGGGAGTCAGTCATGACTGACCCGCTCAGCGAGTGCTCAAAGATGCGATGCGCCAAAATTGAGATGAAGGTAGTCCTCAAGTGTGGCACATGACTAAGCTCTGTTTCTCAACGGTAAATCGCGTGTTGATATCCTTTTCTTGATTTGATTTTATTTTACTGCATTTACAGCCAAAAAAAGTCACTTTATAAGGAGGAAAGCATTGATTTTCAGTTGAATCTTTTCCGAGTATTGTTCCCTTCACGAATTATTTCTCCTTTGTGTAGATAGACATTGCCGTTTACATAATATGAAACTGCCGTATCTACTTGGAGCGTGATGTCGTTCACGGTGCATAATCAGTGTGTTAATAATTTGCGATGAGAACGACGAAAATGACAAAATTTCTACTCAGAGCAGGGGCGTGCGTTACTGCAGGAGGAGCTCAATTCGAGCAATTTATCGCTTAATTATTTCACCTTGCGATGTACAACAGATGAAGCAGAGGTAATATTGCTTCCTTTAGCTGATATTTTGTGAGTGTGAAAGTTACCTTACTTTACTATTTCTTGAACACTTTATCGGGATTGATTCATTATCCTTCATAAGAAAATCGATGATTTCCTATTCGAAAAGAATGAATAGCACAAAATGGATAGCACCACGTGAATTAGCGTTGAAAAACAATTAAAATTCGGGTGCCACACTTGAAGACTACCTTCATCTCAATTTTGGAGCATCGCATCTTTGAGCGCTTGCTGAGCGGGTTGCGCGCCGTCAAAAAAATCGATCGGGGATCCAAAAGTTCATGAAATTTTCCGTAGAATTCGAATCTGCAATAAAAAATGGGGGTTCCATTTGAAAAAACAAAGTTGATCTTGGTTGCGCGTGGTTGCGTGCTGCGCAATTTTGTCATTTTTGAACTCTACGCAAAAAATTATGAAGAATAGCGTTGGTTCGATTTTTCTTCGTCTACAATTAGAGGAAATAAGGGGGGGGGGGGAGCGTTACTTACTGGGACACCCTGTATATTAAACCCTTACCATAACAAAGTGCTAGTGAACAAGGCGCCTTCCTGTTTGACTTTTAGTCTCCTTTCAGTGGGACCCGAAGAAAGCCTGAGCGGGTTGTGTCTAATGAATGAATAACTAGGTGTTTCCGCTTGCTACATTGGATGGCTAGTATTCAAACGTAATTAACCATTTACGTTCCTTGTACACTATGTATATTCAGAAAAACTTGGTCTTATGCTCCCATACTCAAAATGTCGACGGCAATGCCTGCTGTAGAACATACAACTTACGTATTACTACATTAACATTAGTTTTTGTTCTATAAACATTTGCGAAAGTCTACTTGACTATCAAAACAAACGTACAAAACTCAATTTACATCAAATACCAGTAACATTTCACTTTCTCTTCTCCATTTGGTGATTTCAGCAAACAAAATAAATTTGAGGTGACTAATTTATCAAGTTCTTTCTCGAAAGTTTCAATGGAAGTGACGTTTTATAATAGATTTATTGTTTAGTTTTAATATATTTAATACTTAATAGTGAATTGAACAAATCCTATGATTATCATCACGAATGTGAATAGATAGATAGATGTTACTTTGTTGTATAGCTGAATATCTAGCTTTGTCAAGTTGTGTTGTATAACTGAACTGCAATACCAATTTAAGTTCCCGATCCCCTGCCGTAATACATGTTTGTTTGACTCACGTACTTATACTTACACTTATTTTGACTCACGTTGTTGGGAAAGCGAAAATTGCCTCTCTAGTTTCTTGATGAATTCCGAAAATTTCGAAGTAGGTGGAAAGGAAAACAATGAATTGAATTTGTTAATTGGGTTAAAAGAGATAATCACCCTCTTGCAATCAATGAACACTCCTTAAATAGTCCAGACCGTACCACAGGTGCGGTGGTCTGTAGAACATAGTGTTGTATAGTGGTCTATACAAACGACAGTTGGACGAATGACGGTTCTAATAGAGAGAACTAGTTCCTCGACAATTCAAATACGGAATCCTACTCTTATTCCGAATGTACCTTTTGTTCCTGAAAATGTGACTCCACGTTCCACCCCTTTCACTGGCGTACGGGTAATCCAAAAATATGATCATAAGGCAACAACAATTCAGATCTAAACGTTTAAAAGTTATCAGTTTCAAAGAACGAAGAGTATGTACCTGTTCATGGGCGTTTCAAATAGAATATAACCTAGGATAATATGGTAAACATTTCGCAAATATAGTTTTGGTTTATAGGAATACCTTTCTAAAGATTTGAAATAGGAATAAATTGAACGGTTTATAAGGTTTGAATAATTTTATCTTATTATCTTTGTTAAAATTAAAACAGGTAGCTTCCTTTTTTCAATATCATCAACACAGTCAAATTATGCTAAGAATAACGAAATAATGACTTAAAATACCTGATAAATAACAAATAACAATGCAAATGAATAATAAATTACAATTATTTCCATCCTCCATTGACTTTGCCATTTCTATCATCCTAATTGTCAAGACGATTCCAGCTGTGTCAACTTGAAAACGTGTTTGGCTAGTTGTAGTCTGTCTGACAGAGCGGTGAAGCTCGACCCTCGAACGTCTAGGATGGGCAGCAGTCATGACAACAGGCAGGTCCATTTGTCAACCGGAGGATGTTCCAAAAGAGGCAAAAGAGGTTTCCGAGACATTTACTTTCCAGGAAAACACGATTATCTTTCCATCGCTCCCAGCCCAGACTGAAGGAGTCACTCAGGTAAAAGCAACCGTCCGAGTCCTTCGAAAAAGAGTCCGTCTACTCGAGAAAGTTAACAAATCAATTTCTAACGTTAGAGCTGGTCCCATCAAATATCGTTGTTAATAGACACAGGCGTTGTTAATAGATGTAGTGAAGGTATGTCACTAACTTGGCACACCACAATTTATCCCAAAATTAATTTGTTATACTTCCATTTTAAAGGGGCAAACGGCAGTTTGAGCGGAGCGCGTGACCTCCTGCACTCGTCTTAGTATAGGTCAGTCTGTCATCTTAAAGTTTCGGAATTTTCATAATGCTTGGAGGAGTAAATGATTTTTAATTCGGCGCAGGAAATACGTAAATCAGTGAAATATGGTTCAAAGTATAAGTTAAAATTTCCTGCAGTTTACTCTGTTTTTACCGTATAAATTCAACTATCTCATGAATGGTTTGTCTGACTCATTTGATTTTTCGAAACTTTGTTCAAATGAAAATATTCTATACCGAACCTTGGAAGCCATTTTTTGGTCCACCCCTATTGCAAAGCTTCATCAGTAGAGGGAAGTTTATTAGAATTGATCCAGAGAGGTGTGATGTTTGAAAATCAGGAACGGCCAAATCAGATTGGGGTTGATAATACACGGCGCACAAAGCAACCCCTCCTTCAAGACCGGAGGTCGTGCGGGTCATTGCATACCTTGCCCCTGACCAAGACAATGCCTCCTCACTAGCTTTCCCAATTTTCAAACATTAGGTGTTTTTTTAGTGATACAGGGTGTCCCAGGACTTATGCACAATCCGACTCCTACGTGCTCTACAACTCATTTCCGACTGCGATGAGTTGCATTCATCTTCGAGACTTTTGGAAAAACCTCAATTTCAACAGAAAACACACGTTTTTCTGCAGTTAAACACCATTTCCTCAACTAAAAATATTTTAAAAACCAAAACGACTACACCGTTGGAAACCTGACATTTTGGCACACGTTTTACCAGGCCTGCACAGTTCTGCGTCAAGCATTCGTGGGGTTTCTAGGCGAGATGAAAAACAGGCGATTTCAAGATTTTGACAAAACTGCCATTTCGCGCAGCAATCGCACATCTTCAATGCAGTTTAAAAAAAGTTTTCTGGCATCAAATAGATAGAAAATTTAACGCTCTTTCCAACGATTTCATTAAATTTGAGCTATCTAAAAAATTGAGGGAGTTATGACAGTTTTAATGACATAAGATCGAAAACACGAAAAAAATCTTAAATCGCGAATAGCTCGGAAACGAGGTCTCTGCCCAAAAATTGCTAATAGGCATTTTTGGTCGGAAATGAGTGTAGAACACGTAGGAGTCTGATTGTGCATGACTCCTGGGACACCCTGTATAGGGGCACTTCCTTCCATTTGCTTTCAAAAATTTTCCTAAATAAGAAAATTCGCTTTAACCGACAGAGCCTGAAGCGGTTGGGCTATCAGCCAACCCTGTCAGTCGCTGCTCAAACGAGAAATCTCGATTAATTCATGTCATTATTATTATTATTTATTTATTTTGCACGATGAAGATTTGCTGTAGTATTTAAACGCATCTGTCAATGGAGGGGTAATAGGGCTAAATCCTTTTTTTCGTCCCCAATTTTAGTTTTGTGTGCTTTAGCTCAGTGAGAATTGGCCTATTCTAAAACCCTGTAATCAAATCTTCGCTCAACACTCAATGCTTTGATAGCACTGTAGCTATCACACCTGCAGCTATAACACGCAGGAGAGGAGGTTTGATCCCCTTGGAATGGGGGATATTGTTCTGCTCTTTATAAGACACTTTTTCAGTTTTGTCCTGTTTATTTATTTTGGTTGTCATTTCATTCATTTTCTTCCGGTAGAGGTCTTCGTTCATTTAGTTATTTTCAGTTACTGTACCATAGAATGGTTATCTATAGACCAATGATTTTTACAGGAAGAATAATTTTTTAGATATCGATAGGTATCGATAACCATATCAAAAAATTGATGAACTAACAGCATACGGATGATCTCAATCGAGTCATAGAAATAACCGCTATTAAAATTTACCAAATGAATGTCCCTTTTATTCCGAAGGTGTTCGAAATGCGATTTATTTACCCGGAAATTTCACTCCTTGATTGATATTAAGGCAGAGATTAGTTCTCCAGTCTATTTATGAGCCGAATTTCGTTGACCACTTCCCAGATATATCGACCCCATCAAGTGGGCGTGGCGATGTACATCGCTGGTCCGTTTAGCTTTAGCGAGCGCGATCGTGTTGAAATCTATGTGATCGGACAATAAGGAAGTGAGAAAATGAAGCTTGGTGAATTTTAGGTTTGCGTTGCTCCATCATGATTTATTGATTTGTGACCAATGCAATTCATAGGAGACCGTCCACGGTAAAATGAGATGAGGGCTGTAGAAGTTGAGCTTAATTCAGGATTTGCAGAGACAACAGATACAGATAAGAAAGTTGATCGGAACGAAAAAGCTAGTGAAAATTTTGATTTCTTTAAAAAAAAAACTTGTGTTTTTTTTTTTTCAAAAGTGACAACAAAGCTTCCGTTACCTGGGTAGACTCGGAAACAATAAATGAATTGGAAGGTAAGAGACAACCATTCCCTTCGAGGGGGAGAAAGTGGAATGTAATTGTTGATTGAAATTTTATGACGAAATTATGTGATCATAAGGCATCTTGGATGGTGCGTCATTGATTTTCCATGAACAAGTTAGGGTGTAGGCTCTTCGAATATTCTAGACTGAAAGCGGAGCTCAAAACGTCGCTCCGTTTAAACGTAATAATTACATTCTGATTGATGCTTCTGTGGTGATTGTGGAGTACTGCAATCTACTGCTGTCTTCCCTTATCATTGGGGTACGTATGAAACAAGCCTCTATTTATGGAAAAGAGGTACACTTTACTGATGTTTAATATATTACACATACACGCAGTACCATTCAGTCCATATGCCGATTGTTTCGATAAATTGTTCATATCGATTTACTGTCCGTTTCGTATAAGGTAGTTCTATAACGAGGAATCGGTTTACCTTAGGTACAATTGTATTGCATTAGTATGATTGGTCCATCTCAACTACTCTGCAAGTAATGTTATATACATATATACCTACTCACCTGTGCTGTTTACTCATATTACATATTTATTTTGCAGGCAATCGCCAAAATGAACATGTCCGTCCCTCCCTGCGAGGACCTGCGGGAATACTCCTGCGGCCACTGGCTTGCCTCTCACAACGTCCCTAAAGACAAAGATATTTGGGGAATGAAACAGCACATGCAGTTCAAACGTAAGTGTACTTAGAGTTTTCACTCACACCTTCCACTAATATAGTTAGAACAAGAATAAATTCTGTCAAAAAAACCGCTGCAAATTCTTTCCCTGGAGTTTATTATTCAATGATTCATGATTTGAATTTCTAGTAAGCTTTGGAGTGTGCTTGTTTCACAGGTGATAGAGCGATTATTGAATTTCAGGAGATATGCATATAGAGCACGTAAATCTGTTCTCAACCAAAATACCTATTTGGTTTGATCAGTTGATCATATTTGTGTGCCTCCTGAAATGCAATAATCTCTCTATCACCTGTGAAACACGCACACTCCAAATTTCAGTAGAAATTAAAATCATGAACGCAAGCCAATTGCATAATAAACCCCAGTGAAAGAATTTGCAGCATTTTTTTTTTTTTTTATGGTTATCAGAATACTTCAACCCGTGTTTCGGCTAAAAACCCTTTTAGGAGTTCACTCCAGTATCCACGTTCACTACATCACTAGGTTACTGCAATCAAAACAAAAACAATAATAAAACCAAATTACGCGAATGTTAGCACCATAAATCGGGCCATACATCGGGAATGGTTTGAGCTACGGACCTGGGGAGGGGCTCATTCGATTCCTCGTGGAAAGTTCTTAAAAAAAAAGTCCAAATTCAGGCCGCCTTGGATTTGTTCGAGGTTTTTAGGGATTTTACAAAACTTTGACAACCCTTAAAAAGCACTTTAAATTAAGTGAGAGAGTGGGCTAAAGAATTGGGGCGTTGTCGGACCAACGTGGATTTTTCCTGAAAAATTTTTATTGCAGATTTTTATTCTACACCCTTTGAAACGTAAACCATAAAATTTTCAGGGGGGTTAGATTTTTTTTTTTCCAAGAGCGATTACAATGGTTTATTATTGAATAATAAACCAAAATGTTGGTCTTCAACTAGCCATCGCGCTTCAAGTTTTTGAGGATTATAAAATTAAAAATGCAAATTTGGAAACGAGCAATTTTGTTGAATCTCAAGTCTTGAAGAACATATAATAGAAAGTTTTAATATTTTCGGGGTTTCCTTCAAAAGTTTGATCGATTACATTGTTTTTAATAATTGATTTAAAATTGTATGTATTAATCACATTTGAAAATATTTTAGGTTAAAATATGGCTCAAATTCGTATGATTCAATATTCCACAGCACAATATCATTTTTGTCACAATGTTTGTATGCTATGGATAAAATAATGATAAAAGTTTTGTAATAACATAAAACCTCCGTAACTCAAAGTTCCATCACATACTTTCAGGTAGGTTTCTCGTGTGGGCTCATGATCACATTACTGTTACCGGTGTCGTTAGTAATTTTGTAACCAGTGATAAAAGGAACCGGAATATCCACGTTCTATGGGTTGGAATCCATCGTTATCCTCTTCTGGGTGCAATTCTCTGGTGTAGATAAGCGGACAAAATAGTCCTAAAGCATTTTCCGAAGGGCATCCACGAATTCGCCCGAATAATCAAACTGTTGGTGAGAAATACGCCTCCTACAAGATGACTTTCTCATTCAATTACTTGCCTCTTCCCAGGGGCTCCCTCGTTCAACAAATGAAAACATTTCAGCATTCGTGAAGTTCGTTATTCAAAACAGTATTCTCAAGGGGATGATGTCTCGTGATTCAAGGCAAAAGAACCAACTTTACGTTCATCAGAAAAGAATCCCATTAATGAAAATTCACCGCAGACTGGTTGTTCTTAGAGGGACATTTTTTCCTACCCTGCCTCCTTCAGTAGTCAATGAGATCGTGCTCATGCTAATAAGGATTGATTTGCCTGACCCCACCTCATCGAATTAGCTCATAGGTACAAAAATATAGCAAGGGTACAAGTTCGTATGTCTAGTTGAACAGTTAACGAAGGAAAGCCTCCCTTCCCGCGTATTGTCTAGCCAACTTTTCTTCCCCCTTCAAACCTTCCCCACCACTATGGATTTTTGATGTAGAGATTTTCCGCAGTTGCAGATTTCCGCTGGTTAGGTTCGTTAATGGCTTTCCAATTAGACAAGAGTAAGTGGTAAAGTATTCATTCAATGTGATTGAGTTTACTCAACAAGGAGAGCGTTCATAGCTTAATGAACAGATTATCATTGACTGCGGTATCATGACGTTATTAGGTTCGGGTTTATTAGTTAAGAAGTATTTTTCACGTCACTATAAGAAAACGAGCAGTCTTTTTGATGCTTTACAAGATCTCTCGGATCACTCTTTCTATCGTTTTTTTTTTTTTAAACCAAAAATGCGGGGGGTGGAAGACTTTTTTTAATATTATGTTAACGGATTGATTTCAACTGAGGAGTTGCTGTTGATTTTGGTTTATTATTCAATAATAAACCATAGTAATCGCTTCGAAAAAAAAATTTCTGAAAATTTCATGGTTTACGTTTCAAAGGGTCTGGAATCCAAATCTGTAAAAAATTTTCCGCCGTCCGCCGTACTACGATGTGATTTCTCCCAAACGGCTGGACCAAAACATCTGAAATTTTCAGAAAAATCCATGTTGGTCCGACAACGCCCCAATTCTTTAGCCAGCAACTCAAATTGAAGTGCCATTTAAGGGTTGTCAAAGTTTTGTAAAATCCCTAGTCAAAAAACATCAAGGCGGCCTAAATGTGGACTTGTTTTGTAGAACTTTCTATGAGGAATCGAATGAGCCCCTTCCCAGGTCTGTAGGTCAAATCATTCCCGATTTATGGCATGATTAATGCGGCCAAGATTTGCGTTTTTCGAGTTCTGTTATCGCCTTCTTGATAACTGGCAGTTTCCCATCTGGCCGTTCCAAGCGCCCTCAACTCGAATATGGGAGTGAGCTTTAATTTGATGTAGGTCTGATATGAAATCAAGAGAGACTTTGGGTAGTATAAAGGGAACTGCAAATATGGAGCGCAGTTTAAATGATATAAGGTAGCAGAAGCAAAACGCTGCAAATTCTTTCACTGGGGTTTATTATTCAATTGGCTTGCGTTCATGATTTGAATGTCTACTAAGCTTTGTAGTGTGCGTATTTCACAAGTGATAGGGCGATTATTGAATTTCAGGAGGCACACAAATATGATCAACTGATCAATCCAAACAGGTATGTGGGTTGAGAACAGATTTACGTGCTCTATGCATATCTCCTGAAATTCAATAATCGCCCTATCCCCTAAACACGCATCCAAAGCTTAGATTTCAAATCTGAGGAAGCTGTTGATTTTTCGAACGTATTTGGAGCGGGAGAGTGTAAGGGAAGCACCTCGACGATTAACCCTCTATGGGGATTTTCCCTGGATGACATGAGCGAGGATGATGTACTATTTTCGATTTAATAGAGAACAAGTACATTTACTCCAGAGGCTCCTTCAAAATCCCGCAGAAGTTACGACAGATAAGTACGCTTGGAATCAAAATTGATTTGTTTGTCACTTCTTACTTAGCGAATTGGGAAGTACATACTCCAGAAAAGGAATGTACAGCAGGTATTCTGGGGTTGCAGTTTGACTGTTTTTATTATAGCGAACTCCTAAATGAAGCTGTTAGGCTCTTTAAAAACTCGCACAGTTGGCGAGAGGCTCACTCAAAACAAGTTGTTAGTTCGTAGGTACTAAATATCGAAATCTTAGTGTTTTCCTAAACTGTAAAGTACCTAATAGAATGAGGTTGAATCACAATGAAAATTCTGCTCTCTCTTGGCATGAAATTTCAATTTAGCAATTTCAGAAATCAAATTTTTAGGTAGAAATGTTGAAAATGTTGATGCGAAGCGGTTTACAACTAGGTTACCCCGATGGCGGGTTACTTTGCGATTAGGTCGAAAGATACGTTCGTTCGGATCGCATCGGTGGCATCGTAACTTCCGTAATGATACCACCGTCGTATTGGCGGCGCATGCGCAGTCGCGCGTTCGTATCTCGATACGGATTCGTATCGGTGTTGGCGGATGTCCTAGGAACTCTATATTACGACTAATTTCAACCAATGAATGGTGGATTTGGCTTATCATCTATTAGAATGTATTGTGAAAGGTTTAGCTAAGTAATGATTGCTGAGAGTAGTGCTAAGAAAGTTTCATATGATCCAGATGAATTGGTGGTCTTGGTTTGATTGTTTGCAAATACTACGCTGAAGAAGAAAATTTGCGTTGGATCTGGCTTGGGTGATCTATTAGATTATGTATTGTGAAATTGGTTAGTCAGATTTATTACGACTAGTTTCAATCAATGAATGGTGGATTTGGCCTATCATCTATTAGAATGTAATGTGAAAGGTTTAGCTAAGGAATGAATGCTGAGAAGTGCTAAGAAAGTTAGCTCATATGATCTCGCTGCTAGACTGAAAGCTTAAAAGATGTTGTCTTGGTTTGATTGTTTGGAAATACAAATACACGCAAGATGAAGGAGAAAATATGCGTTGAAAATCCGGCTTGGGTGAGGACCAATGTACCCTACAGACATTGAGTCGGTTTATTAGATTAAAACGCGGTGTGAACAAATGGTAATTCTTGAGAATTGCTGTTTGTCAAAATGATTTATTACGACTAGTTTCAATCAATGAATGGTGGATTTGGCCTATCATCTATTAGAATGTAATGTGAAAGGTTTAGCTAAGGAATGAATGCTGAGAGTAGTGCTAAGAAAGTTAGCTCATATGATCTCGCTGCTAGACTGAAAGCTTAAAAGATGTTGTCTTGGTTTGATTGTTTGCAAATACAAATACTACGCAAGATGAAGGAGAAAATATGCGTTGGAAATCTGGCTTGGGTGAGGACCAATGTACCCTACAGACATTGAGTCGGTTTATTCGATTAAAACGCGGTGTCGCGTATCCCCTACACATAGAAGGCAGGGGAACAGGAGCATAAAGGGTTGAGCCCGCCCACGAAAGGGCGCTGGCGGCTGAGGTTGATGGGTACGACAGGGAAAAAAGGGCTCAACCTGAGAACCTGTCAGAGCGAGTTTGAAGTACTAGAACAGTGCGGATGTAGAGCTCTTCAGAAGTGAGGGGGCAGGTTTATGAGGGGAGAGGACTTCGGGAAAGGTTTTAATAAGGTGGGTTTCTCTTAGCGGATATCGGCGTCCTGCAAGGGCGATTGTTTCCGTATCATTCTCCCTTGGGGAATCCTGACTATAATAAACGGGATTAATTAAACCTTCAATGGCCGTCACTCGTCAACCTGCCCTGAAAAGGGTAGATATGGGTGGGAGAGTCATTTCCAACGTTCCTCTATTGCTCGGGGATCCATCTGGGTCGAGGATTGGAGCGCGAGCGTCACAATGGACTATATTTGAAACCTCGTTGGGCTCAATTTTCTCGCGTTTTCAGAGCTTTTGGCAGATTAAAAGGTCAAACGCTACCCATTAGTCGAATAAATAGCACTATATCAACATCCGTTCTATTAGGTACGTCTGGAGTAGCGAAAACTATTGGAAAAGTATAATCTTTAAAAAACCCAATCATGGCAAATCATGATTCAAAACGCTTTTTTAAAAATCTCCGACTATGCTTCACACAGTAGGATGAATAACTTACATTCTTGGTCTCAATCTGAAATACCTGAAACCCCATATACCCCGCATATTGGACAGAAAGGTTTATTATTTCTGTATTATATACCCCTTCTGCACAGATTACTGATCTACAAATTATTGGTAATTATTAAAATGAAAATAGAATGATTCCAATGCTGGAAGGACATTATTGAAATTAAATTGAAACGCCTACCTTCATGTACGCTTCACTAGTCCATCTACAGGTGCCATAAATGATGAACTTCATTGATTGTAAAGGAAACTACCTTGCATTAATATTTAAGCTTCTTCTAACAATTATCCAAAGATAGAATGACCTTAACAGTACTGTAATCACTCATTTGGGATCACAGTTTGCTTGTCAGTCAACGCATTATAGTGGTTAGTGTTTAGCTTCGGTACGTTCTGTAATAAATAGAGGATAAAGTCATTCCCATTTCATTGGTTGAGCTAATGTACTAAGGGAAATCGGGAACTTTCCGTTCAATTTCTGAAATAGCTGACATCAATTCATGAATCTGAACTACGAATTTTCTGCCTTTGTTAAAACGTTTCCTCAAAGTTAACCTTTCGAGGTTCAGCTGTCGATTTTCACCATTTGTGGTTAAATGTAATCTATTAAGATTTAGTCGAACATTGCATACGCTGGTTTTGAACCTTGGGAGAAGAACAAGGTGGTGGATTCCTTTTGTCCAATTTTCTGAATCTTCGAGTACATATCGTGAAACTGTGATGATGCTGATCGACGCAAATCAATATCTTGTGCTTGCATATTAGATATATATCCCAAAGGTTCTCCGTTTCAAATTTCAGCTAATTCTGCTGGTAACAAGTTAGCCCAGGGTCCCTCAGCTAATCGTACCTTGTAATTACATTCTAAATGTTCCAAACGAGCTCTATTTCAAATTTAAGCACCTTAGTTCTATTAGGAATAATTTCACGTAACCTTAAAAAATTCCGTAATAATTATCTTAAAAAATTAAACTACTTTCGTAATTCCTCAATCTTTTAACCGACTTTTGTCACAATTTTATGGGGGATCAGAGGAAGGGATGACTTCGTCATAATCACTCCAGTACCTAATGAGGTATAGGCTCCAACAGTTTTTTTTTCTTGATTTATTAATTGCAACTGAAAAATCAAATACATTTCATCTATCAATTTTACATATCAATATAGGTACACGCCAAGAGCGTAGGTTTACAGCAAAACCTAGATCTTTATTATATAGCTCAATTAAATAGCACAGTTCGATTGCACTTCTATTCACGCAGCACAACTAAATCCAGTGGTTTGTTTCGCTTGAGACGTCGGATTTCACCTTCGTTGTCCAAAACGTAGAGCATCTCCGGGTTCTCATGTTTGTGGAGGCGATGTTCATGCTTTCTTGCGTATTTTGCAATAATTTCATAGACTGTCTCCATCCTCAAATCTCAATGAATATCATCGTTTCGCATATACCAAGGGGCTCCAACTATACTTCTCAGTATTTTATTCTGAAAGGTTAGGATTTTCTTAATATTTGATTTCTTGGCACAGCCCCAGATCTGTACCCCATAGGTCCAAATAGGGCGAAGGATCTGCTTATATATAAGCAGTTTGTTGTGAAGAGAGAGATGGGAATTCCTTCCCATTAGCCAATCCATCCTTCTGTACTTGATTTTAAGTTCTTCTTTCTTCTTTTCTATGTGTTTATTCCAGTTTAATTTGGAGTCAAGTGTCAAACCCAAGTATTTAACTGCTTCAGTATGCGGTATTTTATTCGAATTGATCTCAACATCCAAGATTGGGACTTTTCGGTTAGTGAAGTTGATGTGGGCTGATTTTGATTCGTTCAGCTTCATTCTCCACATCTTGGTCCACTTAGAAACCTCAGCAGTAGACGTCTGTAGTTGGCTCCAACAGTGAAAAAAAAAAAAAAATTAAATTGTATTTCGCCTAGTCCTTGTTTGAGTAACAAAAGCTGATACCTCAGAGCAAAGCTACCGTTTTATCCACTTGTTTATGATTATGGGCACAATGATGCAAACAGAGGCAGCCTTAACCGAACCTTAACCCCCCCTGCGATGAAATTTGATATTTGAATTAACAAATCAAGATGAATGTCCACTGCAATTCTTGATACTCGGTTTCCCTCTACCATTTGGTTGACGATTGGCGCACGGTTGCTTGTCTGAACATTAACGTGGAATTGGCCTTTCATCATTTCCGAAATTTTAAGATTCGGTTTTAAAATTAGTAGTTTGAAGCCCAGTAAACATTTGTTTGTCTTCCGCGTAAAAACGATAAACGAGTTGCATCACATTTCATTTCAGTCAAGTAGCTACCGACATCGTGTCCAACATCTACTGCATCAGTTATAGTCGCTGTAAAAAATTTCCTTCAGCGCAACAAGATTTATACGCTAGTATGTATTTACTCGTACATAAGATTGATGTATTGGACACTGTGCAGGTAGCCGACAGAGATGTATCGGCTGCAACCTGCTTGGCCGTAAGAAATGCGCTCATTCATATACAGTAGGACTCGGTTCATTCTATTATTCGAGGAAATTGAATCAAGAGTTTGACTTGTAAGGAGACTGATTGTAAACCATGTTACGACAGTCTCAGCTAATGTCTTAACTACTACGTTAGAATCATCTCATACACATCAAGGTTCCAATCGAAATCGTTCAAGTTTCCCTCTTCATATCAATGCTCATTGGTACGAACCCCCGATCCGGGAGGACATGAGAGGAAACTTCAATTACGTATAATGAAGTGTATTATTCCCACTTTTTTTAATTCTTAAAACTTCATTTTTACGAGTTATAAATAACTTGTCTGGTAGTTCTTCCCTCAAGTTACAAGTCTGATCACAATTATTTGAAACTAATGTGTCTTGTGAACATCGATTTAACAGAGTTGTATATCTTAGTATATAACAAGAACATACACGCCAAAGTATGTAGCTAACAGAGATACTGTTTTCCCAGGCATTTTGAATAATATAAAACCAGCAAAAACTTTTGTTTTGT
The DNA here is from genome assembly GCA_031894815.1 of Creontiades dilutus. NCBI lineage: Eukaryota > Metazoa > Arthropoda > Insecta > Hemiptera > Miridae > Creontiades > Creontiades dilutus. The sequence continues at coordinate 205,457 of JAVIWC010000994.1, read as the reverse complement.
TCACTGAAAAATATCAGTATGAATACAAAAATTCTAAAGAAAACCTTGAATATCACTTTGCAGCATTCAGCAGATTTTAACTCACGAAATGAATTGATTCTATCTTGCGGGTAGCCCACAGTAAGGTGATCCAACGAGAAACCCGATGCTTACTTGTCCTCATTTCTCTCGTGTATCCCTCATTCTCTGAGTTCAGGTATGTACGGTTCATTTTCTTTCAAATTAGGTAGGTATCTGGCAATTGAAAAAAAAATAAATAATAATAATGACGTTTTAATGACTTCCATTTGTTCACCCAAGTCCGTCCAAATCAGTCTTTTGAAGGATTATTCGAAGTACAGCCATGCAAAGTAGATGATTGAACATTGGATGAAAAACGCGTTTCTCGTAAAACCAAGTCTGTTGGGTTTTAAAAGGTGTGCTTACTATCTTCATTCATTAAAACTAGGATTATAATCATCAAACATGTATACGTTATTTTGTACATCAAAAAATACCTGAACCGTAGGAAGTGAAATCGAACATCCCAACCACGTACATTGAACACGCTGATGTACTTGTACTTGATGTTCTCTTATTTGGTGTTGTAAAGGTTGTGTTAAACTGCACCCTCCTTTGCCATCTGGGTTCATGAATGGCGTTTCCTTCCAAGTCGCATACACAAAGGGTCGCTGGCACGCTCCAACTATCTCCGTGACGTAGCAGTTTAGCGAATCTGACGTTCGAAGCTAAAGCTCAATTCGTTTGAAAAATCGGTCGTCTGACAGGAGGACGGATTAACTCGGGGAGTGGACGTGGAACCCCATAATATGCAGATGGGGTTTCCAACCCTCCACCTCATTATGCTGTAATCTGTTTGCAGAACAACAAACTGTACCTGCAAGTAGCTTTCGATCCATAAGTCATCTGTCATACCTCTTAACATTGAGTGGAATAAAAAGTAAATCCCTGGGCGAATTTTTATTTGCAAATTATCATTCCAGTACTTCGTTAGTACTTGCCGAAGATTTCTAAAACTTAATATGATTGGTGGCTTGTACGTAAAATTATTAGCTTTAGCTAATATTCACTATTCAATGTTATAGTATTTTGAATTTGAACCCCAAAACAAACATCATGATCCTGAGTGTATAAAAGTCATTCCTTGAAATAAGTGCGGTCTGTTTAATATGAAAAATATATTGATCATAATCGAGACAATTACGATATCATTATATTGTGATCGACTGTGCACCTCTAAATGATTCCTTGATTGATAAGTAAAACGTAATTCTGGTGTGATTATATTCCGAAATACTCCATTCGTCTCCTGTATATTTGTTGTTGTAGCTATTCATGCCGTGTTGGAAATACTTATTAATTATACAAGGCTGTCCAGCGTATGATAAAAACTACACGAGTTCTACAATTAGTTTCCAACATAAAATGTCTCTTTTTTTGTGATTAAAACGCCCGTGTGTATCTGCAAACCTAAAGAGCTTGAATTTCCCATCGTTTTCGCATCGACAGAAGGTCATTCCATGCCATGTGATTCAAATTTCATCGGTTGTTTTATGCTTGTTACTTATTAAGCAAGTTTCCGTGATCTTCATTGTTCGGTCGACAGCATTCGTAGACGAGTTTCCGAGAATCAATTTAAAAAATCCAAATTGTTTTTTTTGACATTCAAAAACATAAAAACTAATTTTATTATTGGGAAGCTGAGACTTTTGCGCTTTTCTTAGACTTACAGGCTCAAACGTGTCACTAAAATTAAGGGGGACTAATGAGCCATTAAAAAGATTGTATTTTGACAAAATTTACTTTTCAGTAAAAAAAAACTCCAGTTAAAAAAACTGAAACGATGGGAAATTCAATGCTCTTTCCAACGGCATCCTTAGGTTTGCAGATACTTCGAAAACGCCGGAGTTACGGGCGTTTTAATGACGTAAGGTCGAAAACACGAAAAAAATCTTAAAAGTGAAATAACTCGAAAACGAAGCCTCAAAAAAAAACTCTAAGAGGCATTTTTTGTTGGAAACTAATTGTAGAACTCGTGTGCGGAGTTTTTCGGGTCACACGCTGGACACCCTGTATAAGCGAGCATATTAAGAAGATAATCAATGATTAACAGTATTGATAGCTAACTGTGTACGACCGCTTTTTCCTGTTGTTAAGGTCCTTAAGTGATAAAGTGTATAAGTTGTGTGTAATTCTCGGTTGTTGATTGCTCCTTTGGTACCGGCCCTTCTGTTGAGTCCAAGCCAAATTTTTTCACTCAGCTTTTTCGACAATGCAACTCTTGTCTCTGGTTTTTGGGCTCTCTGATGCTTCAATAAATCTCTAATTTATTAGCTGATTCAGTGGGTGGTTCCGTGACTTGTTACATTTTCTTAGGTTGAATAGGAAGGAAAGTAACTGAACAACTTCTCCGAGTTTCATGGTGAGCAATTGAAAGGCTTAGTAATGCAGAAAGAACAAACATACGAAGATTTAAAAAATGTATAATCCAAATTAACGTCGGAGTGTTCAATGTCTTCGGCATTTGATGAGCCTTAAAATGATGTAGGTATTGGGAAAACAGGATATCCTCAACTCGCGTTGAATAGTCTGAAAGAGTGGGGCTGGAGATTATGAAGAGGGTTGATAGTAATCAACCGCAGATCGCAAATAGCATGGGAGTATGCACATGATGAAACAGCATCCTTGACGTGTAATATCATTATCACTAAACCTGAAAACATGTGGAAAAACAGGATGTCAATTGTTGGTTGAGGAAACAGGAAAATAGTTCAGGAACTAGTTCTACTTCGGGACGGCTTTCACGGTCGTATTATGCAAATCATCAAGTGTACATTGCACGTGTAAAAGATAGTCGCATAAATTGCCCTGTATGTCATGTTTAAGTCAATATGACCCCAAAAGTTATGTTAATATAGTTATTACAGTGAATTGTGTGTTGATTTTGATAATTAGCTACTGCTATGGACCTCAGCGCTGCTCACCGTACTTCCCTTGTTTCTTCTGGCAGGTGTAAAGTTCTCATAGCCCATCATTTCAAATAAAGTACCGTTCATACTGCTCCACACCGAATACATCCATTTTCTATTATGAAACATTCTCTCTATCTCATTCCAAAAACTAGGCCCCCTGAAACGATTAAAACCTGAAAAGATTAAAGTTTGATGTAGATTTGCTTGTATTAATGGTTAACCTGGTCAGCATTTCCAATTCTAAAATATATGAATCGGTTTATTATACACAATTGCACTGATAAGTTTCATTGGTTGATTTTAACTTGCCTAATTTTAATGAAACGTCGTACGATTCGGTTAAGCCCTCGATTCGTTAACGTGCAATAACCTATCTCATTATAATGAAATAATAACTCCCCAATACTTCCATAATCCAAAAAAAAAAAATTAAATATATTTACACATTCCAACGGACTCTTGCGGTTATCTCTAAAGATCTAGAAAAATCTCAGCCTTCGCTCATCAATATTTGGATCGTCCTTACTTTGGTTAAAGGCTAATTTATCAGTAACAACAGCTACCTAATTACTTCAAGTATCAACTCCCACTGTCGAGTTTTAACTACCACTGTCTACTCAAATTGTCGAGTTTTAACTGTTCTTTGGTTTTAACACTTTTGAGATAACCTTAACATAAATTTGAGATATGGGGGAGTTTTTGCGTACTTAATGTCCATTCCACCTCCCCTCCTAACTAAATTGTTGTTATTTCTAGATGCGTACAACCCAAAAACTCAGTTACGCTCAAATTGGGATAACTAGTTGGGACTTTATTACTCCACATGTATGTGTTTCCTAAATTGACCAAATAGATCTGTGGGAGTTGTTGACACTTTGAACGAGAAGGAATTTAGGAAAGATGATTAATGTTTAATAAGGTTGAAAGTAGAGGAACAGTGTTGAAAATTTGCGTTTTCAAATTAGATTTAATCACTATTAAGCTGTAAGTGATGAATATAATAGGGAACTCTCAAAGGTTAATCAACATCTCATATTGGTTAATCAACAATTAGAAAAATCCACGTTTCAAAGGGTGTTGCCTCCGGTTTTCTATCCTTACGCCGTACGAACGATTTCTCCCAAACGGCTGGAGGAAAAAATCTGAAATTTTCAGGAAAAATCCAAAACGCCCCAATTCTTTAGCCAGCTCTCTCACTTAATTTAAAGTGCCCTTCAAGGGTTGTCAAAGTTTTGTAAAATCCCTAAAAACCTCAAAAAAAGTTAGAAATCTGGTTTATTATTTCCAATAATGAACCTTTAAATTCTTTTATGTTTTAATGAATATTCAACCAACCTTATTGCTGTTATGGTCTTCTAGTTAACTTCTTTTCATTTGACGGTGATCGTTTTGTGGGAACTTGCTCCTTTATCTGAGGTTCTTAACTGTGACAAATGATGAGCGTACGTTTGCGTCGCTCCACCTGCTTTCGTGAGCCCCTTCCGAGGCTTTTGTGCCTGTTTCTATAACGCCGAATAATTTATGGTCGTCGGACCACTGTCTGGTAAATGGCTATTATGGTAATCAGTTTAGCCAACCCCTATAGAGTAGTTGATATTGTGGAAGTGAATATGTTGTTAATAGAATAATGCAAACTGTTCATTTGATAGGTTGATAACTCTCTCTTAAATCTCTATGATGGAATTTCCGATTTCTTAAACACAGTTCAGCGCTATGCTCAATTTAACGAGATCAATTTTGTAACCATCAGATTCATTGTGACTTGAAGCTATATGCACGTATGTTCTTTGGCGCTGAATGGGTGGTCTAATCGTAAGTCATAATTGACCTCCTTAACAATGATATGTTTAAAACGCTATATGATGACAATGAATCGAAATGTTTCTGGTGTCGCAGTTATCTGGCGGCTTTTTGATGATTTGGAGCCTACAGACTTTTTTATATATACTTACGTTATAAATATGAAAGATATTCTATCTCGACCGATATTTAAAATTACTTCATCATTAGAAAGCAAGATCATTATTAAATATTAGCTAAATTCATCTTTGAAAAATTGGAGATCCCTTTGTGAAATAGAACAATTAAACCCAAGTTATCAAAATATTGCTTACAAAAGTCATAATTTCGCGTGCGGTGCAAAAACTATTGATGATATATTAAACAGTGTCCTATATTTATTAAAAGTAAATTGGTACTTATGATGGGTCACAAGAAAGTCAGGGTGGTATATGATTAACTATTTCAGTCAATCAACAATAAAGTTCTTGCTTAAATTGAGGTTAAATACCGGTGGAATAGAATAGTGATTGTGTTGGCATCATGATATTAAACCGTATTCAGGAGAACGGTGTAATTAAGGTTTATTATATACCTGTAAAATTCACTTGAAACTTCGGATAGTCTTATTACTTCGGGTAGTAATATTGAGCGAAGGAATATCCCCGGCTTTGTTGACCCTGGTCATGATTTCTTTTCAGTTCCTAAGATATTGAAATTTATTACGGAGCCTGCAGATCTTTTATTCTTGATATTTACTTGATATTTTATTGTTTGCGTTTATATTGGCAAATGATCAATTATGAAAATATGAAGGAAAAACGCTGCAAATTCTTTCACTGGGGTTCATTATTCAATTTCATTCATTTGGCTTGCAATCATGATTTGAATTTCTACTAAGCTTTGGAGTGTGCGTGTTTCACAGGTGATAGAGCGACTATTGAATTTCAGGAGGCACACAAACATGATTAACTGATCAATCCAAATAGGGATTTTGGTTGAGAACTGATTTAAGTGCTCTATGCATATCTCCTGAAATTCAATAATGGCTGTACCACCTGTGAAACAAGCACACTCCAAAGCTTAGTAGAAATTCAAATCATGAATGCAAGCCGAATGAATGAAATTGAATAATAAACCCCAGTGAAAGAATTTGCAGCGTTTTTTTTTTTTTTTTTTCAAGAGCGATTACAATGGAAAAATATTCTACTTGAAAATTTTAAATTTCGTAAGACGGAGCATGCATATTAGAATGCTTCAACCCGTGTATCGGCTACAAAGCCTTTTAGAAGTTACTAGCCAGTATCCACATTACTACATTACTAGGTTACTGATATCAAAACAAAAACGCTGCAAATTCTTTCACTGGGGTTTATTATTCAATTGGCTTGCGTTCATGATTTGAATTTCTACTAAGCTTTGGAGTGTGCGTGTTTCACGGTGATAGAGCGATTATTGAATTTAAGGAGATATGCATAGAGCACGTAAATCTTTTCTCAACAAAAATACCTATTTTGTATTGATCAGTTGATCATATTTGTGTGCCTCCTGAAATTCAATAATCGCTCTATCACTTGTGAAACACGCACACTCCAAAGCTTAGTAGAAATTCAAATCATGAACGCAAGCCAATTGAATAAAAAACCCCAGTGAAAGAATTTGCAGCGTTTCATGCAAATCAGAATGCTTCAACCCGTGTGTCGGCTACAAAGCCTTTTAGGAGTTCACTCCTGTATCCACATTACTACATCACTAGGTTACTGATACCAAAACAAAAACAAAAATAAACCAAAATAACGCAAATGTTGGCACCATAAATCGGGCCATTCGGGAACGGTTTGAGCTACGGACCTACGGAGGGGCTCATTCGATTCATCGTGGAGTGTTATTCAAAAGGAGTCCAAATTTAGGCCGCCGTGACTTTTTTGAGGTTTTTAGGGATTTTACAATACTTTGACAACCCTCAAAGGGCACTTTAAATTAAGTGAGAGAGCTGGCTTAAGAATTGCTGCGTAGTCGGACCAATATTGATTTTTCCTGAAAATTTCAGATTTTTTGCTCCAGCCGTTCGGGAGAAATCGGACGGAAACATTTTTATTGCAGATTTGGAATCTACACCCTTTGTAACGTAAACCATGAAATTTTCAGGGGGTTAGAAATTTTTTTTTCAAGAGCGATTTCAATGGTTTATTATTGAATAGTAAACCAGAAGTGAAAATTGACAACAGGACTTGAACCGAGCAACGCCAGGAAAACTGGTTATTACCCAATAAAAGTATGATTTGTGGAACATGCATTCAAATTCGTTTATTTTTGTTTTTGAAATTCCTATTCAAACAAGTTTGATAGCCAATATTTGAATATTGGGTGACAGGCTCGCTGAAAAAGAGTTCCAAACATTTAACTAATGACTATGAATTGAGTGAAAAAGTTATAAAACTCTATTTCAGAATCCAGAAGTTCGATAGGTAATTATGGACGACTCTTTCATTTGCGTGTGAAGTTCAAATGGGGAATTTAATTTTGTCACATACGTGATTTCCTAGTTATTTTGAGGTAACAAAACGATTGCCAACCAAGCAGGTTGGTACCCAGTTACTGGCTGACTATAATGATAAAGCTTTGTTTAACTGCCCGTTCACGAGCACCGCTCTTCCGGAATTATTCACAGCAGTTCGAATGCAAAATGTAAACCCGCGTGATGCAATGAGATTTCGGTATTGAATGGCCGACGCCACACCCTTCACCGCGGGAACATGTGCATTCGATGCACGCCCTTTTCACGTTATTAGAGAATCCGATTTGTATTCTGTTTTGCTGCTCTTGTTGTTACAAAAGAGAACTCCGTTCAATTTCAATGACGATGGAAGGTTCGCTCGAGTTAAACATACCGGTTGGGATCTCCGAGTATTTCACTGCAACTGCGATCTGGACACTGTTTATTAAATTCATGTAGGTACTTGGACATTTAATTTGTCTAAAGTTTAGAAGGGTGTTAATGGCCATTAGAATGGTGACTAAAGTTTTAGAATGAATTTCCAAATCACTTTCGCCGTAAAAAAACGTAAAATCGTCAACGTATCTTTCTAAAGCGGATTCTTGATTTCAACGTTAATATGTTGCATAAACTACTAAATCCTTTTGAATCTTTGATTTAATATGGTATATTATACAACAGCGAGAAACCCGTGCTTCGCACGAGATATTGGGTTCCTGTACAAAGCTTCTCCAGTTGCCACAATTTTGCGCCGCAAACAAACTACCTGTTAATCACCATGATAAAATCGATTTAATTTTTTTATGCAAAGAAAACGTTCCGATTTGAGTTTTTATTTCAAGTGGTCTTAAAAGGTGATAGAGCGATGGGTGAATGACGGGCACTCAATGATGCACTGTTGTAGCCTGGAAGTTTTGCTCCACTCTTTCCAACGTATTGACAGGAATGTCGGCGATGGCTTGGCAGATGTTGTCCTTGAGGTGTTGCAGGGTCCGGGGTTTGTCGTTATAAACGATAGACTTCAGATAACCCCATAAAAAAAATCACAGGGCGCCAAATCTGGGGAGCACGTCTATCAAAGAGATAGGCGCTCGTGGAAATTCAATAAATCGGATCCACCCGTGAAAGCTCCACTAGATGCTTCGTGAAATTCGCCGTGAACGCAATCCTATTGGAACCATGCATCCTCAAGGTCCATTTCAACAATTGGGGGAGGAAAAATATTTCCACTATCTCTCTGTAGCGTTGCATTGACCATAATCCACATTACGCGTTCAGCTAGGTCTGCTATAAAAAAAACCCAATTATAAACTTTCGACAATGCGCAAATGTAACTCGTTCACCATAAATCGGTTTTGACCTACGGAGTTCGCGGGGATTAATTCACTCCAATACTCCATGTTTTGTTTATTGACGCAGCCAAAAGGTGCAAATGGGCCTCATCACTGACTTTTTTTGAGGTTTTGGGGCATTTTACAATGACGCTTTGACATGCAGTTAGACTGTTCCTTCAATTAACTGAATGCAAGAATCGGGGCGTCGTCGGACCAACTTGGATTTTTCCTGAAAATTTCAGCTATTTTGCTTCAGCCGTTTGGGAGAAAACGTGCGTATGGCGTACGGCGGACGGATCAGAAAATTTCCACGCCGCACCCTGTATTGTACAAATGCGAGAAACCCGTGCTTCGCACGGGATTCCTGTCCAAAGTCCCACTCCAGTTGCTACAATTTTGCGCCACAAACTACCTGTTAATCACCATAAGATAAAATATTGGATATTATTGTAATATTATATTGGCGGTTTTGACATAGCCTTCGTTTCGTGCACATATAAATATGTAGGTATATAATATAGAAACAATAACTGATAACATGTCGTTGAGAACTCGGTCCCAGCAAGACCTCGTAAGTGATTCTATGCATCTTGAAACGTAAACTAGATTTTGTGGGTTACTTTTTTTTTTTACTGCGAAGGTTTATTATCATTATTTTATTTTATTTTTCAACTTATTGTGGAGCACCACTATCAAGTGAGATTTTACTTATAAAATTTATAAGTTATATTTAATATAACAATATAATAATATGGAACATGAAGAAATCAGTCTACCCTTTGGTAGCTAAAACAATAGATTTAACATTAGTAGCAGATTAATCACGTTAACAAGGATAGATGCGTACAGCGAGATATAACACTTGGGTATAAATAGTTACAGTAATATGAGTAACTTGATGCAGCTAGATCAGGTCCGTATGCCACTTTCTTTAAGACGTCGCGAGGTTCGTACAGGACGTAGGGGCTGAAGTGGTTTTCAATCCGTGTGGCAAGTTGGGTGTACGAGGCCCGTAGTATAGCATTCACTGTTGGCAGATCTAGATCGTCGTGGAGGCAGTCATTGCGGATAAACCATGGACAGTCTGTCAGAATCCGTATGCCACAATTCGGCGAAGTTTGGATTCTTCTGATCCGTGTCTCAGATGCCGAATTCCAGATTGTGCACCCGTACTGCCATATAAGTCTCAAAAGTAGAGCAAGCGGTTTAATTAATTTAAAGGAGATGCGGTGAGCCGATATTTATCTGGCCAATTCTCCTTCTCACCTTGGTGACTGTTTCACTGATATGAGGGATCCAAGTTAACCAAAATATTGAAAATTCGCTCATGTGCCATGGTTTGATCCTTTTATCATCTCTCTCGATATGTGCCCTGCCTGATACCTAGGAGGTTCTACTAAGACCCTGAAGTTCGATTATTGGAACCCACTGGTTATTGGTTTTCGTTGGCGGCACCTGAACCGCCGGCGGGTTGTTCCAACGGATTCTTTTATAACCCAGATAAATAATGTAATGATTTTCTACGAGTCTGCCGTTGTATTAGTTTGTTAAGGGACCCAAGACAATGTGATCAAACAACATAAAAATATGAATTTAAAAAGAATTTGATTAATTAAATAAAAGTTTCTCCGAAACATCTGCCCCAAGGTGATGGAACTTCCATCGCAAATCTGACATGTCGTCATTAATTATGATCTACCTAAAAGGGTAAAATGAAGGTTGTTTATTTTGGAAAAATTATGAATTTGAAAACTTCTGAAAAAAGACTTGACGTGATCCAGACCATAAACCAGATAAAGACGTGATCCAAACCACAAAACAAGTGATTTTTGGTCGCATTTGATAGATACCATTGAAAAAACACCCAAATTGCGTTAGGCTCACCTTTGATGAAGTTTGTGGAGAAATTTAAGTTTGAATGCGAAAAACGTGGGTTTTTAGTTGGGATTCCCCATTTTATAAGACTAAAATGACTCTCTAGTCCCGTATTTTAGGACTACTGGCTAAAATTCACCTCTGGATCACGGGACCCTTGAGTGATTTTAAAAAGCGGAGATTTTCCAGATTTGACTATTTTTCCTCTTCAAGTTCATTTTGTATCTGTTTAGCTTATTCGAAAAACGTGGGTTTTCCATCAGGGGGATACGAACTTTGACGCTCTTCCCAATGGGGTAATTAAAGTTTAAATTATTCCTTCAATGAGGGAACTAATCATCTTAATGAGTTGAAGTCGAAAAGACGAAAAAATCTCACAACTGACATAACTCCAAAACTTAGCAAGATTTACGAATATGTTAAGGCAATTTTTGTTGCGAATTAGTTGAATAATCGATACCTGGCCTGTGGAAGGAACCTCAGGTTAACACCCTGTATATTGATAAAGAAACCTCCTACCATCCATTCGTCATCCATGAAGATCGGCATTCCCCTGTAAATTTATGATTTCTCTTAGCTATTAATAATATTTGCATTTCCCAACTGAAACTTGGATATTGATTCAGAATGAATCAAAACCTTGACTCTCTTTGGAAACTGGATATTAGATTTTTATCTTACGTTTGCATCTGTGAGCAGCATTCGAAATGAGAAAAACATTCTCACGTCTCCCATTTTTTCTGTTAACTGCCGGTACATTTCATAAATCTGTGAGTCAAGCCTAGGAAACAGAAGTCCCTTGCGAGTCGTATCAGAACCACCCTGGGGAAATCACTCAGTGAAGGACCTTTTCAACTGTGATTGTCACGTCCGACCAATTTCCCACTGTTCTTAGCCGTTGAAGCTTTATCGAAATCGTGAGGTTGGCGACTTGTGCCTACTCGTCGTTGTGGAGTGCTGAATGCGAACGGTTGGCTGCTCGCTTTGAAAATCTTGGTACGGCAGTGTGCATTTTCTTGATCTTACATCAGGTAAATGAACCATCAACGAGAAAAGCTTTCTGGATCTTGAAAAACTTGTGAGGTGAATAAATGAATTTTTCAAAACTTTGAAAATTACGTTAGTAACATAGATTTATTGTTTCTGTTAAAATAACTTAAATCAAAATTTAAACATAGAATTAAACCTTTGAAAAGCCTTGAGAAAAAAAACCGTATGGCTTCTTGAAATCGTTTGAAGCGTTCTACGCTGCTTTCAAGGGGAGAAGGAGGTTAAATTATTTTCTTCTTTAATTACAAATGCTTTTAATCGGAAATAATAACGGAAATTTTTAGACGCAAAAAGCACTCAGCGGGCAAATCGTAACTATACCTACTCTGCAGCGACTTCCCGTTGCCAAACTTCACAAATACTCGATTGTTCAGATGTATCTGAAATGGTTTTGGAACATGAAGAGATTTTCGGTGTTTGGGTCATTACCTCTTGAAAACCACACTTGACTCGTATTCAAGGCCCGCAGATAACGATGACCTTACTCGCTACTGTTGGTACCTCATTGTTCGATAATCCTTTTCCTATGTGAAAATATTTGAAGCCTTTAATGAACTCAAAATTCCCCTAGCTGCTTTGCACCGTTGGTTTTTCCCAAGCCACCCTTTTTCTGGCTAACGGTCAGTCACCCGTAGTCTCCCCCCTTGCACTCGGAGTTTCCCGGGGTAGTTGTAACCCCGTCCCTGATTGGTTTCTACTATCCCCCTTCTCTCCGCTCCCCGCGATTCCCCACTCTTTTCTTCACTTCCCCTCCAAACAAAAATTTCCCGTTTTTTGGTTAACAGAATCCGGAGTCAGTTCTCTCCTTCGTTTTTAGCCGGCTCGTACACCCTTGTTAACTCGACTGACTACATACTTAGTTATCACTTTCCTAACTAAGTAGTGGCAAAGCAGCATATTTTGTGATATTGTTGGCTACCCGCGAAACCTCAACTTTGGCAGAAGCGCCCTAAGGTTTTATTCAACAACACCTTTATTTATTTGATTGATTCACTATATCGACGAATACGAATTGAATGATATATTTCCAAACTTAGTGAGCATGTACGCATTCATTCGAAATACAGCCTCGATAAAATTGCACAAAGATGAAGTATGCGTTTAAACAAAAATATTTTACTGGATTTTTCGCGCATGGGCCTCACCTGGGGGACAACTGATGATTAATGATCCAAACATCGTGGGTGTGTCCGCATTCATTGTTTACAGCCTCCATAGATAACTGCACAGCCGTTTATATCTTCCTTGGGTTCACCCCCACATCGATAAAATTGAATGTTATATTAACAAGTATGTATATGTATGTATATTGAAAAGATGAAGTATGCTTAGCGTTGTTTTGAAACAAAAATATTTTACTGGATTTTTCGCGCATGGGCCTCACTGTCACGAAAACCTGGGGGACAACTGATCGCGTATTAATGATCCAAACATCGTGGGTGTGTCCGCCTCGGCGGGCTGTTTATTTTATGTGCCTTTTCTTCTGGTATGATGTTAATTAAATCACCGAACGTTGGCTTGTTGATAGGGGAAACTCAATCATTACAAAATAAAGAGATATTCTCTTGTGAAATGTCACATGTGCTTGATGTACTACACCAATTTATCTTGGTAAAAATATATCAGTTTATACATCGGCGTTAGATGGGAAGACATTGATGTTTTGCAAAAACTGTCGAAATCCGAGGAGTTTTTGTGAAACATTGTGTGGTCATCATGGTTCTGGAGAATAAAATCATCAAAATGGAGGTCAAAATGCTTATGTATCAACAATCCTTTTTCTTAATCAGACGTGTATAACAAAGGTGGGCGAGTTTTTGAAGATTCGCCTTGTGGTATATTTGAAGTTACTTTTTCATGAATCGATAGAAGTTATTCGATTCTGATCCCTACATTTTCTAATTGAAGGAGTTGAGGGCCTCCTTATTATATCCATTGCCCTGGTAAAGGACACTTTAAATTAAGCTAAGAGAGCTGGCTCAAGAATTGTGCCGTTGTCGGACCAAGATGGATTTTTCCTGAAAATTTCAGATTTTTTGCTCCAGCCGTTTGGGAGAAATCGTGCGTACGGCGGACGGACGGAAAAATTTTATTGCAGATTTGGATTTTACACCTTTTGAAACGTAAACCATGAAATTTTCAGGGGGGGTTAGAATTTTTTTTTTCAAGAGCGATTGCAATGGTTTACTATTGAATAATAAACCAAAACTACAATTTATCAAATGTTTGGATTTTATGAAATACGAACATGAAATGTGTGTCCGGTAACTAAAGTACGTTTTTTATTTTCCCAATATTAAAAAGGTACTTAGTCCTTCAAAATATCGGGTTTCAGCATTTTACACTGCTAATTTAACTGCTCAGCTTCCCCCTTCTCGTATGCAGATCCGGCAACGTTTCAAAATTGATCAAGTTCCTCTACTGATACTGGTACGTTTATGTTTTCTATTTGGACGGAACCTAAAAATACTGAGTGACGAACTGGCGGCAAATGGATGGATGGTTGTTAGGGTGGGCCGAAAAATACGATTTTTGGATTTCAGAATCCCATTACCCCTCAAAATACGGAGGATGGTGTCCTGAGTTCGGGAAAAATAATAAAAAAATTCTAAGTAGCGATCTTTAGTTCGCGCAAAAGGCCTAAAGTTCTAAAAAAATGTGAGAAAACTGAAATTTTCCAAAAATTGTTTAACGATGTTAATGGGGTTTTTTTACTTTCCATTAGTGATTAAATTAAAGAACAATGTATTTAGTTACGAAAAAAAATGTATTTTCACCCTGGTGTGTTGTTTATAGTTCGCGCAAAAGCCCTGAATTTGCCTAAAATTACGAAAAAATACAAATTTATAGACCAAATTGTATTATAATTATTGTCTAACAAGACTGCACAGGCAATTATATTAATTTTTTCCTAATTAATGAGTTATGTAGTATTACATTAAAACAAACAACAAAACGCGTTGGATGGAAACTGAGTGAGATGTAAGGTGCGAGCACTTTGAGCAGCGAGCAGTGTGTATCGGCATCGACATGTCGCGAGTGCAGTTTCTTGTTGTAATGCCCAAGTTGATATTACAGAAGAGAATATCCCAAGTTGTAGTAAGAGTGCAATTAAACCATGGTAGATGAGAATTACACTTTCTGCAACTGCATTAGCTAGCGAAAGGTATGGGGTGTCGAGTAGGGCGACGGCTGCTATCACCTCGTGTGTTTTACAGGATCTAGGTATAGTTACCGAAAAAGATTTGTCACTTGTAGTATATAAAAATAAGGTTCTTCGAGAAAAACAAAAAGTTCGCGACAGTTCACAAAAAGAAGAACACAACACAAATGTACATGGCATATACTTTGACGGGCGGAAAGATAAAACTGTATATCAGGAAAAGTTGGCATCAAATTTGTTCGATAGTATTTATACTATCGAAAAGAGAAATAAATAGAGCACATAAATTTGGTTCAAGAGCCTGTTGGAACATACTTCGGTCACTTGACACCACGAAACGGTACTGGTAGAGGGATTGCCGACAGTATTTCGTCCTACCTAAAAACTCAAAATTTTGACACTGATAAGCTACAATGGTTCAAACGAACAAAGCTGACAACTGGACGTGTTTCACAGCTTGACAACAGCTTTCCGATTTTACCTGAGAAACTTGTGGGACCTGAAGTGTTACCATCGACGCTTTTAAATAAGTGTCTGAACGGGAGTTCATTAAAGTGAAGCAAGCAGATGAACCATTGTAGCTTACCAGTGCCAAAATTTTTAGTTTTTAGGTAGGAGAAAATACTGTCGGCAATCCGGTTACCAGAGCCGCTTTGTGGGGTCAAGTAACTTATATGCTCTTCTTATTGCTGTTATCGTATTTTTCGGCCCACCCTAATGGTTGTCCTGTTCAAAGTGATAGAAATGGTACAGACTGGATGAATACCAATTATCCGGATAGATGGATTGGGCAGTAACGTCATGGTACATGGCCTCGAAGAAGTCCAGCCCTATGGACTATTTTGTGTGGGGGAAACTAGAATCTGTAGTTTATTCCGCCCCAATAGAAAACATAAAGCAGCTAACAGCGAGAATTCAAGAGGCTCGTAGGAGAACTCTCAGAGAAAGTCTCAGACGAGCATCCTCATCAATTGTGAGGCGTTGCCGGGCGTACCTCGGAGAAGGAGGACACTTCGAGCAGTTGTTGTAGCTCTTTGAAATAATAAAACACCTTTATTTTAAAGATCTCAGTACCTATTTAATATTGGGAAAAGAAAAACTTACTTTAGTTATCACAAATCATATTTCGGAACAGGCAACCATTTATGAAATAGTAGTTTTCGTCATTAAATTACATTTCCGTACTAGAATTTTAGAGATAATTTAAAACCCCGTTAAAAGACAGTCGGAAAGCCTTTCAAATTAAATAAATCAAATACGTTGAGTGTTGACTTCTAGGAATGAATAGGACTTAACTTTACTTCGAAACGTAAGTGGCTTATGAAACCTTTCACCCAATAATTGTATTGCGAGGCACACTTTCAGTAATACGTCCCTAATCCTAATAAAATGATCATGAGTGTGGAAATGTACGGGCGGCGACAGGAAGGGGTGTTTTATAAGAGGGTTCAAGGGAATTGCGTTTTTCAGTATCTTTACCTCAAAAATATGAGACCGTTCAGAAAATAAATCACATTTCAGGAGACGACAGGAAAGGGAGAGAAAGATCTTTCCGAAATGAAACCCTGAGCTAAGTGGGGTCGTAGGGGAGGAACTCGGGAGCGGAGTAAGATTGGCAGCTAAATGATTTCGTTATGGTTTTTTTCTCCCCAAGTGAACTGGGGGATTAGTTGCTCGGAAGAGTCGGAGCTGTGACTAGTAACAATTGAAACGGTCAATGTGAAAAACGGAAAAAACGCGGCAAATTCTTTCGCGGCTTATTATTCAATGATTCATGATTTGAATTTCTACTAAGCTACGGAGTGTGCGTGTTTCACAGGTGATAGAGCGATTATTGAATTTCAAGAGATATGCATAGAGCACTTAAATCCGTTCTCAACCAAAACACCTGTTTGGATTGATCAGTTGATCATATTTGTGTGCCTCCTGAAATTCAATAATCGCTCTATCACCTGTGAAACACGCACACTCCAAAGCTTAGTAGAAATTCAAATCATGAATCATTGAATAATAAACCCCAGTGAAAGAATTTGCAGCGTTTTTTTTTTTTATTATTTTTTTTCCCCTTTCCAAGAGCGATTACAATGGAAGAATATTCTATTTGAAAATTTTCAATTTCGTAAGACGGAGCACGCATATCAGAATGCTTCAACTCGTGTATCGGCTATAAACCCTTTTCGGAGTTCACTCCAGTATCCACAGTCACTACATCACTAGGTTACTGCGATCAAAAGGAAAAAACGCTGTTTTTTTGGTTTTGATCGCAGTAACCTAGCGATGTAGTGAATGTGGGTGCGAATGTTGGCAGCATAAATCGGGCCATACATCGGGAATGGTTTGAGCTACGGACCTGGGGAGGGGCTCATTCGATTCCTCATGGAAAGTTCTCCAATAGAAGTCCAAATTTAGGCCGCCTTGACTTTTTTTTAGGTTTTTAGAGATTTTACAAAACTTTGACAACCCTTAAAGGTCACTTTAAATTAAGTGAGAGAGCTCAAGAATTGGGGCGTCGTCAGACCAACATGGATTTTTCCTGAAAATTTCAGCTTTTTTGCTTCAGCCGTTGGTAGAAATCGTGCGTACGGCGGACGGACGGAAAAATTTTATATTGCAGATTCGGATTCTACACCCTTTGAAACGTAAACCATGAAATTTTCAGGGCGGTTAGAATTTTTTTTTCAAGAGCGATTACAATGGTTTATTATTGAATAATAAACCAAAAACATTTATTGATCATTATATGGAGTGGAATGTTGGAATCAGTTGGGGTTGTGAAAAGTATAAATTGATATGCCAAAAGCTCGAATTGGTATGCCGAAAGTTGAAATTGAGTCGCCAAAAGTTTAAATTGAGATGCCGAAAATATTAAAATTCATTTGTGCCAAAGTTTCAAATTAATTACTTTGCCAAAATTTTCAATTTGATAATATGCCAAAAATTCATATTGATTTGGAAAGTTTGAAAAAAAAAGTGTGTGTGTGTGTGATTTCATTCTTCTGGTAGCCAAATTGCTGCTCCGTCCTCCAGTCCAAGTCCTCGCACGTGTTTCCTCGGGCCCCTTAGCCTCATGGAAACTGCACGATGAACTGAGAACTGAGTTTTCACTGAGAAACATCGAGATTTTGATGTTTTGAATATTCATAGGAAAGCATTGTTTTCACTCTCGAGAGATGAACATTTGTTTTCTCCAAAATCAAACTTTCCACTCGCATTTTACGTTTCAGACCGTTCTAGAACTACTTTGGTTTCGTGTCTGTCTGTGTGGTTGTCCGCGTTTGCTCAAATGTTTATAAAGAACTTAATTTCCACAGTCTCCATCCGATTTTGATGAATCTTGCAGGAAGTGTGAGGGTCGGATTGTAAATAACCCTTGAGAGTGGTTCTCTGCCATTGGGAAATTAAAGTCCATCGACCCTAGATCTTACCCAAGTAATTGTCCCATTTCCTAGTCACACTATGCCGCTCAAATCTTGAGGACGATTTAGTGCAACAACCATAGTTCAATTTTGATAAAATATTTTGAAATGTGCAGGTTAGAAATTGGTACTCTGATATTTCTCGAATGCGGTTGCAGTAGTGGTAGGAAGTGATGACCCTACACTATTGTCATTTTGATCATACCATTAGTAGCTGTGTAGCATGCGAGAACCTCAAATCTTGGTAATTGGCATTATGTCTGCCGTGTTCATCCAATTTCGATTTCAAGTTTTTATTGATCGTACTACTTAGGTTGTAGATGGTCCCCTTGGAACTTCATCGCTCCATACAACAAATTCAAAATTGAGCGATTTTGATCTTAATTTACTATTTTCCCATTCCATAGTGGGAAATCTCGCTAGGAAATCTGTAAAGATTATTTGAAACATTTCAATTTCTTCCACACATTCGAGTTACGAATTTAAGGAGGCCTTATGATGCTCTAACATTGAAATTCTAATAAGAGTTACAAGAACTTCCCTTAATTTTGCTCGACCAAAAAGCTTCCTTTCTCTTGTGCAAAATGAAATGTTTCTGCCATAGGAGTCACGCACTTGCTCCTGGCGATTAAATAAGAAATTATACTCGAAAATATCATCCTCGAATCATCCCTTACGTTTCTTACTCACACACGTTCTCTCGGACCTTATAGATAAAAAGAGTATTTTCGTTTAAAAAAAAAAAAAAATTATTTTCACTTCGTATGCAGGTAATTCTTCCTTACCTTGGTAGATCATTGCCACATCATCTGGTGCAGAGTACATAGCTTAGTTTTATTGTGCCTCATAAACCGCACTCGTGTCAGCGCTGAATGAATCGTTTGGCATAATGCACTCTAGGCCACCCTCCTACGTGGAACGCATTTACTGCAGAGTTGCAGTGGCTGCGGGGAAATCACCTAGGCCATATATTTGCGGCCTGGTCGGGGTGGAAGTTGGCGTAAAGCTGTCGGCCTTTCGAGAGAGATCCAGTCGTAAATGTAGGGTGGTAGGTAGGTAGGCACAGTGACATCGCGCTCAGATGTTGTGAAAATGTTATGATGGAAAACCCCCCGTCTACATTGTTGTGTCAGCTGCCATCTATGCGTTTCATAGGAACAGAGAGGATTGCTGAATAATTAACAATGCCTAGACTGCATTTATATGAAACTAACATTTACAAGATCATCAAAGAGTTCTCACAATCATTATTACAGTACCTATTCATTAATGCATAACAGTTCCTACGACCGATTCCCGTGATTGGGGCAGAACGGTTCCAAATACTTACAAATCGTACACCTCCGCGTAAATCGTTCCTCTTTACACAGATACAAAAAATTAAACTACAATCTAGCAGACTCTAGAAGTAGATATTCCAACAGGAACAGCACCTTGTATGTTTTGGTTTATTATTCAATAATGAACCATTGTAATCGCTCTTGAAAAAAAAATGCTAACCCCCCTGAAAATTTCATGGTTTACGTTTCAAAGGGTGTAGAAACCGAATCTGCAATAAATCCGCCGTACGCCTTACGCACGATTACTCCCAAACGGCTGAAGCAAAAAAAGCTTAAATTTTCAGGAAAAATCCATGTTAGTCCGGCGAGGCCCCAATCCTTGAGCCAGGCTCTCTCACTTAATTTAAAGTGCCCTTTAAGGGTTGTCAAAGTTTTGTAAAATCCCTAAAAACCTATTAAAAAAAAGTCAAGGTGGCCTAAATTTGTACTCTTTTTGAAGAACACTCCACAAGGAATCGAATGAGCCCTTCCCCAGGTCCGCAGGTCAAACCATTCTCGGTCTATGGCCCGATTTATGGTGCCAACATTCGCGTTATTTTGGTTTATTGTTGTTTTTGTGTTGATATCAGTAACCTAGTGACGTAGTGATGTAGCGATGAAGTAATGTAGATAATGGAGTGAACTCTTAAAAGGCTTTGTAGCCGATAAACGGGTTGAAACATTCTGATAACCATAAAAAACGCTGCAAATCCTTTCACTGTTGTTTATTATTCAATTGGCTTGCGTTCATGATTTGAATTTATACTACGCTTTGGAGTGTGCGTGTTTCACAGGTGATAGAGAGATTATTGAATTTCAGGAGGTATGCATAGAGCACGTAAATCTGTTCTCAAACAAAATACCTATTTGGATTGATCACTTGATCATATTTGTGTGCCTCCCGAAATTCAATAATCGCTCTATCACTTGTGAAACACGCACACTCCAAAGCGTAGTATAAATTCAAATCACGAACACAAGCCAATTGAATAATAAACCCCAGTGAAAGTATTTGCAGCTTTTTTTGGTACCTAAACGTTTTAGGCAGTATGGCATTATAGTACTCAGTTTTTGATAGTATTGTTGACATTATTTGATCGATATTGTTAGTCGACGATTTGCGTTCTCAGCTGGAGGTTTTTCTTGCATATTTTTTATGTTTCTTCATTCAGTACAACGTGCGGCCGACTACAGATCAAAATATAGGTCGCGTCTAAACGGCCCAGTTGAAAACCCGAGATTTCCCCTTTGTATCTCTCCCCTACACGGCTTGTCGTCAGATGTGCCCCCTGTGTGGCTTTTGTGGCGCTTGAACTGACTTCTGACCCCTCACCCTCATTCTCCCTTCACAAAGCATCTCCTCCACTTCTGCCCGTAATGAGCCTCCTACTTTTTCCAGTGCCCATTCAGCTGCTAATTCGTGACGCGCAGGACCCCAAAGGTTCCGCAGATAGGCATCTGTCTTTATATCCAAAAAACGCCGCAAATTCTTTCACTGGGGTTTGTTATTCAATTGGCTTGCGTTCATGATTTGAATGTCTACTAAGCTTTGGAGTGTGCGTGTTTCACAGGTGATAGAACGATTATTGAATTTCAGGAGATATGCATAGAGCACGTAAATCTGTTCGCAACCAGAATACCTATTTGGATTGATCAGTTAGTTGTCATATTTGTGTGCCTCCTGAAATTCAATAATCGCTCTATCACCTGTGAAACAAGCACACTCCAAAGCTTAGTAGAAATTCAAATCATGAACGCAAGCCAATTGAATAATCAAAAACCCCCGCGTTTTTTTTTTATGGTTATCAGCATACTTCAACCCGTGTATCGGCTTTTAGGAGTTCACTCCAGAATCCACGTTCACTACATCACTAGGTTACTGCAATCAACACAAAAACAATAATAAACCAAAATAACGGAAATGGCACCATAAATCGGGCCATACATCGTTTGAGCTACGGACCTTTGGAAGGGCTCATTCGATTCCTCATGGAAAGTTCTTCAAAAAGAGTCCAAATTTAGGCCGCCACGACTTTTTTTTTTAGGTTTTTAGGGATTTTACAAAAAAAATGGCATTTTAAATTAAGTGAGAGTGCGGGCTAAAGAATTGGGGCGTTGTCGGACCAATATTGATTTTTCCTGAAAATTTCAGATTTTTTGCTCCAGCCGTTTGAGAAAAATCGTGCGTACGGCGTACGGCCGGAAAATTTTTTATTGCAGATTTGGATTCTACACCCTTTGAAACGTAAACCATGAAATTTTCAGGGGGGGTTAAACATTTTCTTTTCAAGAGCGATTACAATGGTTTATCATTGAATAATAGACCAAAATAGTCCTCTTCAAGAATATGACGATAAGTTGCCTCTTCGTTTTTATAGCTTCACCTGTGTCATGATGAACGATACAATTATCTTCATCTAGTCCTTCCCTCTGATTTTGTTATGGTGTTCCATCTCATGAGCCAAAAGTCAAGTGGTCGAAATCGATTGAATTGAACGTGAAAGTGATCATTTGGTCTACCAATCAATAATTGAGTTCCATCAGTAAATAGGATATTCCATTAAAAGTAGAAGTTAATAATCAAATCTAGGAGCCCCTCGGCTTCCATGACATGACAGTTTTATAGATCGATGAGATGACAGTATAAGAACAGAAATATGAAATATTCATCCTGAAAGCGGTCGAAAAAAAAATAGGAAAAGCATTTGATAACAGAACTTGTTAGAATGTATACATACTTAGAATGTGTGTAGAACGGAACAGTTTCCTACCTGTCACTGCTGTATTGATTTCTGATCAATTTTTTCCACGAGTTGTATTTGAACAGTTTTCCTGTTCAGCTGGAAGATACCTATTCCTTGCCAATTCATAATTTCCCAACTTTACGAGTTAGTATAATATGCTAACTGTTCTATCATCTTGCACACATGAATTGCTCATACTAATAGTAAACGCAGGTTGAAGCGTTAAAACTAATTTGGTTCCTTTTGTTTTTCAGATCGAGAAAGTCTGAGAAATATGATCAATACTATGCCTTACCCCGTCGATATGGAAAATTTGCAGTGGAGAGTGAAGAACATTTACGATTCTTGCATGTCAGTTGGGATCGTAGAGAGTGAGGAGGACAGACCACTGAAGAAAGTCATCCAACAGCTCGGTAAGTTATCACTTTTTTTCTTCTTCATTACCCAAACAAAGAAGAACAAACAAAATGAAACAGCTTGTCTTCTGTTGTGGGTAATGCAATTCATGTATTTGGAACCATAGTTTTTTTCCACCTCATTTACCTATACAATACTTTCTACTCGCATTTTTCGTTGAGGAATGGAAAGAGGAGAATAAAAGGCTAGGTATTTAATCTGACATATTCTGAAACCCTTATGCAATCAACTTTTGCACCCTAGCATGTTGTTGACTACGTGTCGAAGTATTTCCATCTGACAACGATCACCTTTCCCTTGAGCCAGGTGAAATGATGAGATATTATGTCGCCACAACTGTACAGTTGGAGCGTTAATGTCAATTACTGTAACTAACAGTGCACTGCAATGCATTAGCAGTGCACCTGCTGAATGCAACTTTTGTCTGCCTAGCCAGGTCGCAAGTCTAGTTCTCTGCTTCCTTTTGGTTTTCGTTGTGCAGTTGGTGTAGATTGAATTTGGTCGTTCTGGTGTCCGAAATCTGGAAACTAAGAGACCGATTTTAATGGAATCGTCAGGGATGTTCCGGTTAGCTCTTGATGTCGTAGATTATGTGGTCCATTGATGGGACGATTTGCGCTGACACAATGTTACGGGTGGAAACCCTAAAACATTACCCACCCTAGCTAGGTCAGCGGCGAGCTTCCGGCATGGGTCTGACGCGAGGGATTATGGCGTGCAATAGCAAAATCGGAAATAATTTGGGCGCCACTCCTCATGAAATGTACCCTATGAGGGTCACCTAACCAGTTGAGGAGATACTGGGGAGGTAGGGGTGTTTTGAGAGAAACACTGAAATAAATTTCCTGTTGTATAATTCTTAAAGAACTGAATCTAATGAAAAGCCCTGGTGATCCTTCCGGCAGTTCCTAAACTTTTGGCCCTAACCTAAGGTCTTATGGTTCGAGAACCTACTAACTTAATACTAACTTAACAAATAAGTCTTAATTATAAGTGGCCGAAGAGTAGGGTGACCGAAGGCTGACACCAGATAAAGGCAGTTGAACAGGTAGAAGTAGTTAGAAGAAGAAGGATAGCCACACCATGTGAAGCAGGTATAGTGGTAGCAATGGAAGAAGAGATAAAGAAAAGATCCCATTCATGGGATCTTTCACAAATATCCACCACAGCAAAGGATAATCAATTTTTCATCCAACCAAGCAATATAAGCTCATTCAAGAAGCATACAAAAATAACCAAACCTGGTTATGTGGCAGAAATATATGCGTGTATATATTAATCCACACAAGATTATGCAGTATACGCACTAATATTCGTATAGCGTATCATACAACAGTCTTTCTGGTAATATCCAGCACAATTTGCTGTACGAAAAACCAAAAATCAAGGGCTCCACGTGCAAAAGAAATCCTGATAGACAGAGAGGCGTGGGCTTGAAACATCTACAAGGAGACTTAACTTCGACTGAATCAGTCCGGAGCGGATCACCAGGTGCAGAAGGGAAAGGGGGGAAGGTGGACAGCGGCCGGCCGGAACGCTGGTGCGTTATCTTAATCCGATTACGGATCAGAGGGCAACAGATAGCCGGGTCGTTCGGGACCGTCTTCAACCTAAATTAATATTATTCTTTGTTACCTAGTAACATTCCCCCTCCTAATTAGGAAAAAAAAAAAAAAAAGACAGTTGGTACTAGTCCAGAAGCCACAGCAGAAGATTCATGGCTAAGGTTCCGGGTGGGCTGAGTCTGGCTTCAGATCCTTGACGTGCCAAATCCCAACATTTTTGCCATCTTCATCTTCTAGCTGATAGGTCAGGTCAGACATCTTCTGAGCAATCCTGCAGCGCACGTACCGAGGAGCAAGCTTGGCGGCAAAGAACTTGTCTTTCTGGGAGAGCACCATGTTACGCTTCCAAACCACATCTCCGACATTGTAGGACACGTTGCGGTGGTGGCGGTTGTATGTGTTCTTGGCATTCAATGATTCATGATTTGAATTTGTACTAAGCTTTGGAGTGTGCGTGTTTCACGGGTGATAGAGCGATTATTGAATTTCAGGAGGCACACAAATATGATCAACTTATCAATCTAAATATTCCAAATCCAAATAATAGGTATTTTGGTTGAGAACCGATTTAAGTGCTTTATGCATATCTCTGTGAAACACCCACACTCCAAAGCTTAGTAGAAATTCCAATCATGAACGCAAGCCGATAGAATAATAAACCCCAGTGAAAGAATTTGCAGCGTTTCTGCTTTTGATTTTCATCATCAACCAGTGGACCATTTCATAATTTACATAGTTTTCGTGGACGGTTTATATTATTTTCTAACTTGATGGGAGGAAAAGCGATAGGATAACTCCAACGGTAGGAGATTTCTGCGTAAATTCGTTATTATGCCGCGATTTAACAGGTGGCGCCGGAGGTGGTTTACAGAGGTCGAGAGGAATCAGAGTGGAAGCGGACACCCCGGTGGTTTTGATCTAATTGGGAAGAGGCACTGCGGGGGCGGCGAGCGATGGAGACGGGGGCGGTTGAGGTGCAAGGGGATCGGAGGCGGCGCTAAAGGCCCCAGGAGGAGCGCTGGTCTCACATTTTCCAGGCCACTTCCTTCCCGCGGCCCTTCCACTCTACACCCACGAAATGCGGTCAGCTCCATTTACGGTGTCACGTATAGTAAATGAGGTAACTTTTGTAACGAATTGCGAAAGTGAGTCGACACTTTAAAAATCATTGAATAATAAACCCCAGTGAAAGAATTTGCAGCGTTTTTTTTTTCAAGAGCGAATACAATGGAAAAATATTCTATTGAAAATTTTAAATTTCGTAAGACGGAGCATGCATATCAGAATGCTTCAACCCATGTACCGGCTATAAACCCTTTTAGGAGTTCACTCCAGTATCCACATTCACTACATCACTAGGTTACTGCGATCAAAACAAAAAAAAAAAAAAGCTGCAAATTCTTTCACTGGGGTTTATTATTCAATTGGCTTGCGTTCATGATTTGAATTTCTACTAAGCTTTGGAGTGTGCGTGTTTCACAGGATAGAGCGATTATTGAATTTCAGGAGGCACACAAATATGATCAACTGATCAATCCAAATAGGTATTTTGGATTGATAACAGATTTAAGTGCTCTATGCATATCTCCTGAAATTCAATAATCCCTCTACTCTGTGAAACACGCACACTCCAAAGCTTAGTAGAAATTCAAATAATGAACGCAAGCCAATTGAATAATAAACCCCAGAGAAAGAATTTGTAGCGTTTTTATTGAACCGCAAGACCCTCCCACACGAAAAACATCAATAATTTATCAAGTCCTTTACCACTCGTATTGCGTTAAAACTTCCCCAAATCCAAATTTAAACGATGTAGCCAAAAGGTAGACTGATGTAGAGGAGGCCCACAAATATCATCAACTGATCAATCCAAATAGGTATTTTGGTTGAGATCAGATTTACGTGCTCTATGCATATCTCCTGAAATTCAATAATCGCTCTATCACCTGTGAAACACAAATCATGAATGCACACTCCGAAGCTTAGTACAGATTCAAATCATGAACGCAAGCCAATTGAATAATAAACCCCAGAGAAAAAATACTTATTTACCCCACTAATAATATTGAATAATATTTACCTATATATCATCAGCGTTTCATGCATATCAGAATGCTTCAACCCGTGTATCGGCTATAAACTACAAGTATCAACATCGGCTATCACTCCAGTATCCACATTCACTACAACTCGACGCTATCGGCATCACTAGGTTACAAACAAACAATAATAAACCAAAAAACGCAAATGTTGGCACCATAAATCGGGCCATACATCGGGAATGGTTTGACCTACTGACGTGGGGAGGGTCTCATTCGATTCCTCATGGTATGTTCTTCAAATAGGTAAATATTTAGGCCGTATTCGACTTGTTTTGAGGTTTTTAGGGATTTTACAAAACTTTGACAGCCCTAACAGGGCACTTTAAATTGAGTGAGAGAGCTGGCTCAAGAATTGGGGCTTCGTCGGACCAAGATGAATTTTTCCTGAAAATTTCAGATCTTTTGCTCCAGCCGTTTGGGAGAAATCGTGCATACGGCGTACGGCGGACGGACGGAAAAATTATTATTGCAGAATCGGATTCTACACCCTTTGAAACGTAAACCATGAAATTTTCAGGGGGGATTAGAATTTTTTTCCTAAGCGATTACAATGGTTTATTATTGAATAATAAACCAAAAACTCTTGTGTTTGTTTTGATTGCAGTAACCTAGTGATGTAGTGAATGTGGATGCGAATGTTGGCACCATAAATCGGGCCATACATCGGGAATGGTTTGAGCTACGGACCTGGGGAGGGGCTCATTCGATTCCTCATGGAATGTTCTTCAAAACAAGTCCAAATGTAGGTCGCCTCGACTTTGAGGTTTTTAGGGATTTTGCAAAACATCGACAACCCTTAAAGGGCACTTTAAATTAAGTGAGAGTGCTGGCTAAAGAATTGGGGCGTTGTCGAACCAACATGGATTTTTCCAGAAAATTTCAGATTTTTTTGCTCCAGCCGTCTGGGAGAAATCGTGCGTACGGCGGACGGTCGGAAAAATGTTTATTGCAGATTCGGATTCTACACCCTTGAAACGTAACTATGAAATTTTCATTGGGGTTAGAATTTTTTTCGAAAGCGATTACAATGGTTTATTATTGAATAATAAACCAACATTAAATTCGAACAATTAGATCTAAGCAGCATCTAACACAAGACTTTTTAAAGGAAAGTATCAGATAAATTGCTCACTACTTGAACTCCGTATTCTATAACCAATTTCCAATCATAAGTTCCTTTTGTAGTTTTTTCCTTCCGCCTCTAGGTTCCTGTATTAATTTTACACCTTGATCAATGCTCCTTTAATATTTCTAATAAAAGAAGTTTTCAAACTTCCTTACAATTGTTGCTGTCTAATTAGGCGTCGCAAGCGTAGTCTCTTCCTCCCGAATTCGACATACATTTAGTAATTACGTGCTGTAGAACTAAAATAAATACATTTTAGGAATGACAAAAATTGGTTTATTGCTTTTCACAAGAGTACTACGAATATGGTAAAGTGACTTCGTCTGAGTGGCGATTCCACACAGATGCTCCCTCTAAATATTAGCTCGTAAGAAACGTAGAGTTGAAGGAACATTCCCGCTCGTTCTATTTGATATCTGGTTGTGGAGGAACAGACCAAGTCTATTTCCCAATTCCAGGTAGCTCGCTCAGGGGGACACAGAAGTTTCATTTACGGCCAACGCTTCCTTGGAAATATCGATCACATCTTAACTAAACCTCTGAAGCTCCTCGTAGCATATCTCCCACCCTAGAATTACTCCTGCCAAGTATTATTTGTCATCATAACTGTAAGCCATGAGTAATGGTTCACACCACCTACTTGCTCAACTCGTGACAAATTCACGTGGTTGCGGTATTTTGCGAATAAGTTTTGCGCACCTTGCACAGACGTTTTAGTTTATTATTCAATAATAAACCATTGTAATCGCTCTTGAAAAAAAAAAAAAAAAAAAAAATTCTAACCCCCCTGAGAATTTCATGGTTTATGTTTCAAAGGGTGTAGAATCCGAATGTGCAATAAAAATTTTTCCGTCCGTCCGCCGTACGCACGATTTCTCCAAAACGGCTGGAGCAAAAATCTGAAATTTTCAGGAAAAATCCATGTTGGTACGACAACGCCCCAATTCTTTCGCCAACTCTCTCACTTAATTGAAATAAATTTCATTCATATATTTCGTATCTCATTTATTCTTCCTACATTCCCAATTTTGTTGGTTTTGCTCATCTTTTGGATATGTTTTAACTTTATTTAAGCCAGTAGAAATAAGGTTCAGCTCATTATTAATTTCAACAATTATTTCTTTGGTTCTTCATTTCTTTTTCATTAGATTGAAAAATTAAGAAACTAATGGCCGTATTGTTACATGATATGCTTTAGTGGAATCTAGTGTACGACTGAAATATTGGGGAAATAGTAGGCGAGCGGATATTTACGGAAGGACCCTCTGTGATCCATTCAGTCGGCTTCCCCAACGTTTTATTAGGAAGTGAACCGTGCAACTAGGGACCAACTGACCTACTCTAACAGTAGTGGGCGGAGGAACGAACGCGCTTTTCCAAACGGATGAATACGAAATTCGGCGAAGAAATATATTGGACCTTCAAGGCCAAATACGCTATATCTTGGCCACTAGAAACATTTGGTTGTACAAGTGTTCTGATGGACTGGCGATCCGGCGACACACAACCACACAAGCTAAACCTGCCACGACAAGAAAGAGTACATGTTGCTTCCGAGTCTACCAAGGTAGCGGAAGCATTGTTTTCACTTTCGGAATGTGAAAATTTTTTTGTCTCAAAAATCAAAAATTCCACTCGCATTTTGCGTTTTAGACCTTTCTGAACAATTTTGGTTCCGTGTCTGTCTGTGTGTCTGTCTGTCTGTCAGCAAATCCTTGTTACGGGCAAAACTACACGAAGTTATAGTCCGATTTTGATGAAATTTTCAGGGATTGTGCGGGTTGGGGTGTAGATGGTCCCCTATAGGTTTCATGACCCCCGGATCAATAGTAGCCTCTGCGCATGCCCAAACGTGAATTCCTCGTTACGTATAACTCCGGGAGTTCTTGACCAATTTCGATGAAATTTTCAGGGATTGTTCGGTTTGATTTGTAGATGGTCCCCTATGAGTTTCATGACCCCCGGATCAATAGTAGCCTTGCGCATGCGCAAACGTGAAATCCTTGTTACGCGCATAACTCCGGGAGTTCTTGGCCGGTTTCGATGACATTTTGAGGGATTGTTCGGTTTGATGTGTAGATGATCCCCTACAAGTTTCAAGACCCCCGGATCAATAGTAGCCTCTGCGCATCCGCAAACGTGAAATCCTTGTTACACGCATAACTCCGGGAGTTCATGACTGATTTCGATGAAATTTTCAAGGATTGTTCGGATTTGGTATATTTTATAGTTTGTTCAATAGTTGAACATGCCTACCTTTATTTTCTCAAGTTATGCTCCTGCATAACAATAAATTTACCCTAATTCAATATTTACTTCGCCTAATTGAACGAAGTTCTTTAGTCAATAATAATTTCCAATGATCTATACAGTCATGTTAAGGATACGAGGAAGCTATGTGCCACACCCACTTGGCAGACGTTTTAGTTTTGTCTCTTTTCCCCACAAGTTGGATCCGGTTCTCGCACCTCCGGTTGGTACATTTTATTACCCTCAGTATTTCTGCCGTGAGTATCTATCACATCAACCCAGCCCACTACTCCCAAGAATGAATTTGTTCAACTGATAGTGACGTGTAAGTTGAATTATTCAAGCATGGTGAATTCATTATAAGTAATTGTCATTTCTTGTTGTTTCAGGTGGATGGCACATCTTGAAGGATTTCTCCGTGCTCAGCTGGGAGATGTCACGGACCCTCGTCAAACTTCACTCAAAATATGATGTGCAACCCTTCTTGAAAATCGATGTCGTACCCGATGCCAAAGATCCCACGACAGTCGAAAGCGTCATCCAGGTTATTATTGGAACAATCAAAATGAGTTTTAATATTATTCCAATATTGCAAAATATACTGTGCCCATGGAGAACACGGCTAGGGACCTGCTGTGCCGAATAATTTAGTAGTTCACTATGAAAGCTTCACTTACCGCGGGGATGGAATCGGATGAACTAAATAGTGTGCAATACGCTTTCAAAATATCGTTAGGACACGTGACTCATACGATCGTATATGTATAAATGAAATATTGTTCATTATCGGTTAACCATATGAAATCGTATCTTACTTTCTATCGTTCACAATTAAACGTCCGGATACCACCTACGTTTTTACACATTCTCTGTTCAAGTTTAATATGCAACATTTCAAGTTAGTACAAGGTTTTGAGTTGCAACCTATAAGGTGGATTTCATGATAGAAGTATGAAAGACATCTGCAAGTGCATACCCGACGAAACTTACTTGTTGCCCATTAGCTTTTAAGCCCTTAGTTTGTTGTATGGAGAACGGTTCCAATGTCAAGCCCACAGCTGCTGGTCTGTTGCTCCAGGTGGCCACACGAGTAAATATTTATGCTAGAGTTGATTCCAGATTAATTTTGGATCAGAGCCCGACCTAGACGGAAAAATTCTTGTTAGGCACCTACTTGCGTTAATCAGCAAAGAAAAAAAAGAAAAGCTTTAGTACTTCAAGTGCCTACACTTCCTCCCTTCCTTTGTTACTTTTAAGTACCTACAGTTTGACCAATACCAATCATAATTATTAAGACTGAAGTTTCAAGTACCGCATTGGTTTTGTATCCGTGAGGTAGATTAAATAAATATAAAAAATTAAGATATTCACTCTCATTGTCACCTCTATATTCACCATGTTAATAATAGGTCCAATTATTTTTTCATTTGCAGATATCACCTGGCAGCCTTGGACTGCCGGATAGAAGCTACTACTACAGATTATCAGACGACAAGGTAACAAAAAAATATTTATTTATGGAAATATAATTTTGTGTGCCTTCTAAAAATAATTGATTAGGAAACTCTACATCGTAAATTGGGAGAACTAAGGAAAAAATTTTACGGTTTTTCCAGAAATGGATATATAATCAGGATGCGTATTATTACACAAAGATTTATTATTTCTGTATTACATTGTATTACATAACCCTACTATTTGGCTCGCCGGATTACTAAAGCTGGACTGTACAGCTAGGAACAATGTTTCTTAGGTATACTCACGGAGAAAACTCTCGTAAAAATCCAACTAGAATTTATCAGGATAAAAAGAAATTTAGGCCGAAAAGAATGCTACCGCTTGTTCTCCACAACTGAATAGAATTTCGGGAGATCGTACATCAACTCGAGTGGCCTCAATCGATTCACGGAACTAATTTCTATCTGAATCGAGCAAAAAACTACTCTCTCAAGTCGAAAGTTTTTGAGATTTCGATTGTTTAATTAATAGATTAATCCTTAAATATTATCTTACTGGTACTTTCCGGATCAATGTAGAATTTTGAGCCAAATTTCGTAAAATTTGGTCCAGTTGTTTCGGATCTTCCTTTTAGTCACGGATGGTAAAGCTAAATCTGCTTTACCCCCACCCCAACATTCCTTCCCTTGATATCGTGTGGGCTTGCATAATCCTGAATTTCTGGTAGCGTTAATTTCTCACGATGCATGGACCTGTTTGAATAGTAACCTCCTAAGCTAAGCTAGGTAATAGTAACCATTGATAAATACATCCATTTAAGAATAAATGAGTAATCTGTACTGCCCAATCGTTGTAAACGCTTTTAAATGTTTGATTATGAAGGTACATTCTTGAAATTAACCAGCTAAAAAAGACTGGTAAACAACAATGCTAGATTTTGTTATCCATGACTAAATTAATTACAGTTGCTACATTTTGCATTACCTCTCTCTTTTTATGATGTCCGGGCAGTCGAAATATCTTAATCAAAATTACAGATAAGTTTTAAGGTCGGTCTACACAGGGACAGAAGGCTACACCGAAAGCTCACGAAAGAAGTGTGGACCAAGAGTAATAGCGTGTGTACTCAATTCCTCCGCTCACGACGTGAGGACATGTGATCAAGCTGTTTTGGCAAGCAGTCTAGATATAGAACTAAAGTTAATCAACTTGCTACAGCGAAAGGGAACTCCAGGTTGACCGTAGACAGAAGAAGAAACGGACTGCATCATTAGCCGGTGGCTTGGACGTTTCCTCGCCATACACTCCGAATTGTTTTTGCTGCAGAATCCATATTGTCCCCCAAACTCGTTGTTTGTTCCTTCTTTCACGTTTCGTCAGCGGTGTCAGAAACTTATTCTTGCTGTCTGAGAGCTGAAGGTGTAGACTCAGCTGACATTGTTCTGTGCAATCAGTGTCCCCCTACCCCCGTGCAGTCCAACCTCTGCAAGTTTTGCTCCTTGTTCTTCTATTTTATGAACACAAATCCAGGACACACCCTTAACTCAGACGAGCTTCATCCGATTATGGGACGAGTAGAGGTTGTGCATGTTTTGCTCCAGATTGTCCCTAAGAAAAATCTTATTAAATCCGTAGCTTTCAGATTATTGATAACTTTGTTTGGGTTGGTTAATCGCGTTTCCCAATATCTACATATTTCCTATTAACCCAATTTTTTTCGCAGGTTGTGAAAGCCTACAAAAGTTTCCTGAAAGACATCGCGGTTCATTTTGGTGCGACCAGCGACGCAGCGACGTCCTTCAGCGACGACATGTTTCATTTCGAACGACGAATCGCAGAACGATACCCGAGCAGACCACCAGACAGAGCACCCAACTATCGCCCAACCATCGCCAAACTTGAAGAGATTGCTCCTTCGGTAAGAGACCCTCCAAAATCTAAATTTCACCATGCCAGTTGTTTCTCGCCTCTGGTTTTTCATGTTTCAGTAATAATATTATTATTTATCAATAAATTTTGTTTCTTATCTTGCCGTAGTTCTAGACTAGTTTTTTTTAGTTAATGTAGGTAATACTTTTAGTGATTGAAATCCGAGACTAGCCCCCACTGATATAACCAGGCTATTATAAAGAATTGGCTGTCTCAATCTCGAAATGGTTTCCTCCCTCGACAAGGTAGCTATTCCAAATGCTCTCACTCAAAATTCCGGGAGTGCGCAAGTCCCAATTTTGTAGAGAATGTCTTAATTTTCCCTCCTATTACAAATATAGCATTTTTGAGCAGGTTCTTTTCGCCATGCCTTATAATTGAGGTGTATGAGGCCTCCTCGGTCTGTTTTGCGGCGGGTATTCCAATCTTTTCACTTACTATAGTTGCGTCGAGCGTCGGTGTTGAGTACCTCTTGGTAATGAGTGAGTAGATTCGGTGATTCTGCCCTGCTCAGGATTTCATTTTTCTCTTCCAATTCTAATTTTTGTTGGAGTTCGTTCAACTGGCTCTTCAGTACGCTCCTGTCTCCTCTCACATCCAACACTACTCCTGCCTTCTCAGCAGCTGATCTCCAATCTATGAACCATTCAATGTTTCTTTTGACACAATTATCAGCTACCCAGCGAACACAGCGATCCTGTGGGGCATTTAGAGCTCTATCCATAGGCTGGGTGTATGGAACAGTTGCAGAATTATGGATTTCAAACTTGTTTCCAATTGAAGGTTATTTTTTTTTTTGGGAGTAAAAACCGGCGAATAAACGTGTATTGGCAATTTCTACAACGGCGTATTTTCGGCTGCCCCAAACCTGAATACCGTTCGTCATTACCGACCTTACTGCGGCAGTGAATACCTCAAGTTTGTCCTCCTACGAAACGTATTTGTTGTTAATTATATTGAGAGTGACATCCAGAAATTTCTATTTATTTTCCCCATCAATGTTTCTCCTTTCTTGATCTTCTCCTCCCACTGCTGAAATCATATCCGTGGTTTTATCGCTAATAATGATTAAGTTCCGCTTGTATAACCATCTACATGGGCGCCGACTTCTAAGAGACATGGTGGGGCCCCAGGCCCCACCAATATTTTTCTTACTGAAAATCTTAAAATTTCAATGGTATAACACTACCATCCCCAGGGAAGGAACTTTATACCCGTTTTTAGTTATTAACGTTGTTTATTACTCATCACAAATAAGAAAAGGAGCTGTTTAGAATATTTACTTTACTTGCAGGATAGAATGTGTTCTTTTTAAGCATCCAAAAGGGCCTAAAAATGGCTACTTTTAGCAGGAAATTCGTCAATTTCCATACCCTGCCTTGTCGAGCCCCACCAAAGTTTTGGACAAGTTGGCGCCCATGTACCAGTATAAACGTGTTCCGTCAATCTGAAGTGACACCACCACTGAAAGTAGTAGCCATTGATTATGAGTACAAACCTGAATAAAACGAAACCTTTATGGTGAGTCTCCGTGCATATAGTTTAACATGCAGAGCATCTAAACTGTGAAAGCAATATAATTTTTCTTTCTTCATTGCCATTTGAACATTCGCCAGACAATGGAGGGTAAAAATATAGTTAGCGGAATATCTTTTTTGGAATCCAGCCTGCCGTTCTTGTATGAGATTGTTGCTTTCTACTTCACTGTTACTTCTTCTCATAACCAAGCTGACCATTATTTTCTCCAAAATTTTTCTGGGCGATTCCTCTTATATTTTCCACTCCATAAGCTCTCATTTTCTCCTTTAAAGACCATAAAAGTGATCTTGTAAAGCTATTAGGTACTTACTACTTCTTCTTTGTAAAGTACATTGTAGATGTCAAGCAGTTGCATTAAACTAAATAAGGGTGAAGGGGTGTTATTGGATGAACCTGTGATTCTAATAAGTTTTTCTAGTCATGATTCCGGTCGGATAAGTCGATATTGCGATTATCAAATGATAAAGAAAAATACCAGACTAACGCAATATCTGCTTTTCGTGCTTGTTGTAAGAAACTTCAAAATTCAAGTAATGCATCATTGTTTCATGAGATTTCACATAGATTTTGATCCTGCTATGAAAAATTAGCATTCCTATTTGGAACCATGAAGGTTGTACATGTGGCCAGAGCGCAGTTCAGTTAATTTTTATTGCTTCCGAGTCTACCAAGGTAGCGGAAGCATTGTTTTCACTTTCGAAATGTGAAAATTTTTTGTCTCCAAAATCAAAAATTCCACTCGCATTTTGCGTTTTAGACCTTTCTGAACAATTTTGGTTCCGTGTCTGTCTGTCATTGTTACGGGAAAAACTACACGAAGTTATAGTCCCAATTTCGATGAAATTTTCAGGGATTGTTCGGTTTGATGTGTAGATGGTCCCCTAGCGGTTTCATGACCCCCAGGATCAATAGTAGTCTCTGCGCATGCGCAAACGAAATCCTTGTCACGTGCATAACTCCGGGAGTTATAGTCCGATTTTGATGAAATTTTCAGGGATTGTTCGGTTTGATGTGTAGATGGTCCCCTATGAGTTTCATGACCCCGGATCAATAGTAGCCTCTGCGCATGCGCAAGATATATACAGCCACTGTGCGGAGGGATGACGGCAGTTGGGGTACTTTGCAACGACGCTGCAGTCAACCCAACATTATTTGATCCGTCATTGAACGATGCTTATATTTTAATTTTAGAAATGTCATAATAATTATTTATCACTTCAGTCATCTATCCATTCAGCGTCAATTTCAATTTTTATAGTTTTATAGTTCAAGAACATGCCTACCTTTATTTTCTCAAGTTATGCTCCTGCATAACAATAAATTTACCCTAATTCAATATTTACTTCGCCTAATTGAACGAAGTTCTTTAGTCAATAATAATTTTCAATGATCTATACAGTCATGTTATGATTACGAGGAAGCTATGTGCCACACCCACTTGGCAGACTTTTTTTTCGGCTAAAAATAAGAGGAAATAAATTATGGGGGGTGAATGGTTAGAGGAACTCTGTCTAGGTATTCCACTATGTACACCCACATGTTTCTTCCAGCGAGAAATATTTTTGTTTATAATACGCCTCAACTGGTAAGGTGCCTGTTTTTGTAGTTGTTATTACATAGTATAGTACTTATTTGACTATCAATGTAAATGCCTAGGTGCCTCTGCGTGACATCCTCTCTGGAATGTTTCCCGACTTCAGGCTAAACAAGAAGTCCGAAGTTGTGGTCACTGCCTCCGACCATCTCCACAACATCTCTCGTCTCTTCTCCAGCTCTGACCGAAGGTAGTTGCTCCTTCTTAATATCTTCTCAGTCTAGACAGTTTCGGCGGCCTGGCCTCCAATGTCTTGGAAACCAAGATTGTTAATGCTTGATATAATCCCTCTTATCCGGTCCCCTCAAAGTCCACTTTTAATGAATAGATTAAATTAATGAATAGATCACGTAACTCTCTTGCAACAGATTAGTTGGCTGAATAGAACACCTAACTGAATAGGTCACAAGACTCCGTGATCTATTCACGGAATGAGCAATGAATGATTGATTCCAATACACTCTACTAGCAATTTTTGGAACTAAACAGTATAACTCTCTAGCAACAGATTAGTTGACTGAATAGATCAGGTGACTGAATAGATCACATTCACTCCGTGAAGCTGATGAATAGATTAACTTTTAATACTCCATAGGTTCCAACGTGCAAAGGTACTTTTTTCGATACATCAGTAAGAAAAAGTTGTGTGCCTGCTCCGACAGAAGTGTTCGAATAACGACTACTAGTTAGGTACTACCTATTGAAGTTAGTTCTACCTTCTTATAAAGTATTAATGCTGACAAAACTTTTCGAAAACCTCATTTGTTTGTCTTTATTTTCCTCATTTGGTATTAATTGAAAGTGGTGACAGAATTCAGGACCACCTACAGAAACCTCGAGTTTCAAGTATAAAACATGACCTCACTGCCCAAAACTTTACAAAAATGTGTCACGAAATGTTACACAATAATTTCCGTGTACAGCGGAGCCGTTGTAGAAGAACATCATCGCACAGAAATCGTTCACCATTCGTTGAAAAGCTCCCAAATTTATCTCTCATTTAATATAGTAGTTTTTTATTCATTTACGAATCCAATAAACGATTTATAGTCCAGTCATCTGGTAGCTTGCAAAAATTC
This sequence comes from Creontiades dilutus, assembly GCA_031894815.1. Lineage (NCBI taxonomy): Eukaryota > Metazoa > Arthropoda > Insecta > Hemiptera > Miridae > Creontiades > Creontiades dilutus. The sequence continues at coordinate 168,249 of JAVIWC010000994.1, read as the reverse complement.
CCAACTTTCCGCAAATTTGCTGGGTTGATTCTACTCCCCCCCCCCCCCCCCCAGGGGTGCTACACCTCATTTTGCGGACAAATTAACCTTGTGCTAACTTCAGGGGGGCCGAAAAACCGCGATTTTTTCGGACTTTTTTCAGTTTTTCCGCTATAACTCGAAAACTACGCATCCTAACGAGAAAATCACTCTATTATAAAATGAGGTAGACAAAATTTCCTACGAAATGACCTACTCACACCCGATTTTTGACCAAGCGATCATCAAGATATAGGGGCTCAAAGATTGGCAAATTTTCCCAAAATGCCAAAAATTAGCAGAAATCACTCTTTTCCGCCAATTAATTGTTATTAACGTACTTGATGATGATATTATAATTTATTTTCATATTTTGTGTTGTTATGATACATTTCCCCCCCTTCATAGCCTAGCTTCGTCACACACCCCCCTCAACCAGCAAAATCAGCCAGAAATGTAGGAATTAAGGATATGACACTGATGTATCTTAAAATCTTTTTATTGTCAGAAAGTTATTATTGTTGTTGAGTTTACAGTTATAAAAAGTATTAGCAAGGAATAAAATTTTGATGTATTTGCAGTATTCACAAGTATTAATAATACAACAAATGTTAATGTAGGTACTATACAGGTCGTTGATTGATTGTCATCCTTCAATGATGATCCTTCATAGTCATCTGAAATACAAGATTAGAATCATTGTATAGATTAAACCAGGTGAGAAAAACGAAATCAGTAGATATGCCAGTATGAAGTGATAAGCCACTTATTGTCGTAAGATTGAGTTTTAAGGAGAATAATTTACCTCCATTCTCCTGCTTCCTGTTCTTCGTTTCCTGGTTCTTCATGAAGTTCGAGAAGTGGCCTATGCGTAGAATGCCACCGTTTGATTTTAACGACAGGTGTTTCTTATGTGCAGAAGATGTATCTCTAGTTCAATAAAACTCGAGTTCGTTTCATTCCAGTGGTTTTAACGAATTAAACTCGAGTTTTAACGAATTAAACTCGAGTTTTAACGAATTAAACTCGAGTTTTACCGAATTAAACTCGAGTTTTAACGAATTAAACTCGAGTTTTAACGAATTAAACTCGAGTTTTAACGATTTAAACTCGAGTTTAACGAATTAAACTCGAGTTTTAACGATTTAAACTCGAGTTTCGAGTTTTAACGATTTAAACTCAAACGAATTTAACTCGAGTTTTAACGATTTAAACTCAAAATATGATTTAAACTCGAGTTTTAACGATTTAAACTCAATCTTTGAGATTTTAACGATTTAAACTCGAGTTTTAACGAATTAAACCAAGTCGAGTTTTAACCTATAGTTTTAAAATTAAACTCGAGTTTTAACGATTTAAACTTGAGTTTTAACGAATTAAACTCAAAATATGAAAATAAATTATAATGTCATCATCAAGTACGTTAATAACAATAAACTTGGCGGAAAAGAGTGATTTCTGCTAATTTTTGCCATTTTGGGAAAATTCGCCAATCTTTGAGCCCCTATAATCACGATGATCGCTTGGTCAAAAATCAGGTGTTAGTAGGTCGTTTTGTAGAAACTTTTCTCTACTTTATTTTATAATAGAGTGGTCTTCTCGCGAGGATGCGTAGAAAAAACTGATAAAAGTCCGGAAAAATCGCGGTTTTTCGGCCCCCTTGAAGTTAGCACAAGGTTAATTTGTTCGCAAAATGAGGTGTAGCACCCCTGGGGGGGGGGGGGGGGGTAGAAACAACCCAGCAAATTTGCGGAAAGTTGGGAATTTTTTAGGAAAAACTCAAAACTTGCTAGTAGGCAGTTGAAAGCGAACGAATAACAAAATAAGCTTTCATTTCTAAATCTGAATACTATGTCGAAAAAAATTGTATGCCACAAAAGTGTTTAAATATTGTGTTGCACGGCTGATATTCGCGTATCGTATTCATACTTCAAAATGCAGTGACATACTTGGAAACTCAGAAAGATCTTAGCCTTCACTATTTCTCTGTACGTGGAACCACACGACCTTGTTCCATTTCTTCTACGATTGCAGCGTTCAGTTAAACTGGTGGTATTGTTGAAACGAACGATTGAACAAGTGTGATTAGGTTAACTGAAGCCTCACATTTAATATAACCTAACAGAAAGAACGCTCAAGATACTTCACCCTTTTTTTACTTACCATTTAGCTCTTTGTAAGCCCACCCTGTTTTCTATTCACTATCAAACAATGCATGTGATTATTCTAGAAAGACATATCAATATTGAACACAACATTGTGAAGCTTAACACCTCGTGAACCTACCTTTAATTGGTTTTATTTTACTGTTTACACTCATGTTCCTATATTATTATTATTGTTGCTTTTAATTATTGCCTTTCTCATGAATTCATATATAACCTTGCTCGTTTAATAATTTCCAATATTCCAATCCCTCCGCTTAGCAAAACAAAATCCTTGTTAATTGCTTTGCTCGGCCGGATTAAGAGGGATTGCCAGAACATCCATTTCCGTTGTTTTGACTCCATTTATTTTAATTTATGCTCCCAGTAAAGAATTTGGGGTTAAAACGCGGTAAGTGGTTTTTTCTAACTGATAATTCATAAAATTGTATAATGTCATTCAATCTTGAACTATCCCGGATCCAATCGGCCTTTTACTTACTCATTTCTCAACCACTCTTAGAACTGTATTTATCTTCATAGTAACATCCAGATTTCTAACAAGTAGTATTGAAACATATTCATGTTTTAGTTTATTTTATACGTTGGTACGTACCTACTTACATGACTTTGAAAAGAGTCGTTCTTACTATTTACTACCAGTTGCCTACGCTTATATTAAAAGTTGTCCAAATCACAGTCTCGTTTCTATGCGATGCACAATGATTCTGTTTTTCAAATTTTAATCCACCTTCTAAACAGCTTTTTATATAAATACCCATGTGTGATTGAGGAATGTCAGGCCTAAGTTGGACCGGGATGTAGGTTCTTGAAATTACGAGATGTTTGCTGTTTGGTAGTGTTTTGAACTTTTCATCATAATTTATTTCATTACCTACATACTGTAATTTACTACCCTTGCTGATGTGAATTTTTTTTTTTAAATTTGACTGCTTCAAATTTAATTTACAGCGTCATGAATGACTACATGATGTTGAAACTTGCCGTAAAATACCTGCCTTACTTATCTAAACCATTTAGAGACACGCTGTTCGAGTTTAACTCTAAGTTGTTCGGTGAGTAATATTTCGTTATTACTAGTTATATTAATATTTGTTAATATTTCGTTTTTCATAGTTATTGATTGCATTCCTATACTTACAATTTGTTTCTTTTAATGTTTTACCGAATGAACTTGCCAAATGAATCATATATTTCCAATTTCATTTGCACAGCTTTGACCCCTTTCCAAGCCGTTTGAGAGGTAGAGGTGACAAATTGTTGATCTACCCCACAGGGATATCTAATAACGACTGTCACTTGAATGCATGAAGGAAATGAAATATTTAGGCTTTCTTGTTGAAAAACGCTGCAAATTCTTTCACTGGGGTTTATTATTCAATTGGCTTGCGTTCATGATTTGAATTTCTACTAAGCTTTGGAGTGTGCGTGTTTCACAGGTGATAGAGCGATTATTGAATTTCAGGAGATATGCATAGAGCACGTAAATCTGTTCTCAACCAAAATACCTATTTGGATTGATCAGTTGATCATATTTGTGTGCCTCCTAATGGTGGCTAGAACAAAGTCACCCCACCATCTTCTACTATATTATCCCAGTATAGAAATGCTTTACTCACTGTTTGTATCCTTATTAAGTATAGTTTGGGATGACGATTTTTGCAGGTATCAAAGAACATAAACCCAGATGGGAGATGTGTGTGGAAACTCTCCAAAAATTCGTGGGCTTTGGTTTGGAAGCAATGTACGAGAGTCACGGTTTGGATGGTGATAGGAAACGTAAAGTGGTGAGTAACATCAGATTTGATTACATCTTTTGTTGTCAGTGGGTTCGAGGGCGGTTAATGTACGTTTGGATTCGTTGTGCTTCAGATAAAGTTAATATGGGACGGCAACAGATGAATGGGATTGGTTCAGGCAGCTTTCCCTTGAATAGGCGAGAGTTGGGTTGAAGGGTGTCTTCAAGAATAGTTGCTCCAATCGCTATTTGCATTTCTGTTTCAGGTAACCGATATGTTTGATCACATTAGGCAAACAGTTACGGACGCCGTACTAAAATCCAACAATCTGCCTCCTCATATACAGGAACACTTTCTTGATAAGGTAAGAATTGGATCAGTACCTAGATTTGGTGCCTTCTTAGCTACATGTTGTTTATTGAGTGACATTTCTCTAAACAATTTCAGGAATTCACGGTAACAACATTTCCATTCATTGGAAAAAATTTGGTAAACTGAGCCTATTGATAGTTTTGTAGATCGCTGTGGAATGATCCCGGGTTTTGACATCTCTCCTATTTTGAATTCATGGGATGAATAACCACGATGTTTTTCAAATTTTAAATCATGAAAACTATCACGTAAATAAACAAATAATTGGAAAATAAACTAGGAAAATTTAAGTGCGCCATTTTCATTTTGTTTATGGAACTAAGGATCGTATTATAAATTGTTCATTTTCGTTCCATTTTCATTTTAGGGACGTGTTCCGGGTTTATTTGTTTATTATTAAATTATTTTCAATTATGAAACTTTTTTGTTTTTATTTCAAACAGCATTTTTTCCGGAAGAGGTGTACGAATGGGTTATGGGATCTCGTGCGCATGCAGTTGACCGATTTTTGCGATTTTCTGTTGGATAAAACTTCTAGAGTGAACTTCTCTACTTCGTTGTTTTATTTTCTGAGTTCGGGGTTTCGCAGGTTCCGTCAGAGGAAGACTTCAGAACACTAAATAAATTTAGTTTATATCTTCATAAAAATACTAGTGATGTCCACGCTTATCATATCCTTCGCACAATCTAAAACTCTGTGATCCAGTAGCAATTTTACATAACATTTTCCGAGAACATTACATTTGAGGGGGGATATTGATTATCATTATCATTCCTAAATAACTACTTGATACGTTGATATTTGGTAAAAACTGAAGTCCCCTGCCCTTAGGTAGGGTGCTCATATTTTGATTTTAATGTTATAAATTAATTTGGTTGATGTTTATTAATTTGTTCTTTAATGTATCTCCTGTATTCAATGAATTTTGTTTTGAACAGTTGAACAAGCTAAGTATTCAAGTCGGACTTCCTCCTTCTATGCGTCATCCTTCTTACTACAACGACTATTATCGTTCTCTCACATCCATCAAACACGATTTCTTCAGCAACATCATTTATGGCGTTAATTTTCTGGCAGAAGAAAAACAGAGGAGGTTGACCAACCCTTCCGAAGAGCATAGGTTCGTTCTGAAGTAGGTTCTACTTATACTATTTATTGTTGGTATCAAACAGCACGATAGTTCCACAGCGGAATAGATGCGCACTATGGTGGAGGCAGCGCCTAATGGTATTGCGAGTAAGTGAGTCGTTCTGAATGTTCTTATTTGCCAATGAGAATAGTTGCTTGTTGGATGAAATGGTTTTTCATTCCGAAACGTTTTTGCGTCTGAAATCTGACTGATACCATTTTTAGAGGTTCGCCATAGGATGTACCTCACAGCAAAGACACAAAAAATTTGCTTTTCTTCGCCTTTAGTGGGTAGAATGCTCTGCCTGTGAACAGTGCGTGGTTACCTTCAACACGTAGATGTTGCATTTTCCTTTCTTCAGAAATTTGGAAGAAAAAAATCAATTTGGTTGATCATTTTGGATCACGGGTCACATCACGGATAATATTAGCTAGTTACATACTTTGAATTTCTCATAAATTTTTTCACTGAGGGCAAACCATTTCAATCTATCATGTAGGGGAGAATTACATAGTATGTAATTACATACATTACATAGTATGTAACCGTGGGGTTCCGGGTAAAAGTGACCAAGTAACATTTTTTTCAAAATGAGCTTTTTTTGTTATTCCGGTACTAAGGAACGTTGTCTACTGTGTGTTGTTGCTAAAAAGTTATCTTCAAACTGATGTGCAAGAAATACTTGAAAATAAATTTTACCTGCCTGACCCAAAGAGTTTTATGTGACCAAATGGCATTTGAACTCAACCACAAAACACGAGATGGATTATAAATGTACTCTCGCTGGTGCATGTAAATGTTATCAATTGCCATTTGATCACTTTAACTGTACAAGATTTGTAAGATTGCATAGTGGGCAGGTGAAAATGACCAATTACAGTGATAGGTAATGGGTAACCTTTTCTAACAGAAATAGGTATATCATTGTTATTAGATGCTTGGCAACACGATAAATTAACGAAAAAACTATTCAATTCCTCAATTTCATGTAACTATGCACTGATTTTTGAAGAATTGAATTGACCAAATGAGTAAAGCTTGAAACTCCAGCAGGTAAAAATGATCAAATAGAGTTTTCCGAATCAACAGCTCTTATTTAATCTGAAGTGAGTTTTGAAGCACGATATGAGAGGAGGGCACCAGCTAACTACCTACAGGATAAAGAAAAATCGAAACATAGTCGGATGAGACATCACACAGCCAGTGTTCGTAAGAAGAAAATAGGTGAAACTTCAGATCGCTCCCCTGTAAAATTTTGCAAATTTTACTTGGTCACTTTTACTCGGAACCCCACGGATAAGATAAAAAAAATATACAAGGTATTACCTTGTATATTTTTTTAGCTTATCCACCACATAGGTATCTAAAAATATTTTTTCGTATTGCACGTTTTTTAAAATGAGTAAAATGCATTCTCTACTAAATCTATAACCTACCTACCTCCATTTTACTTGCATTATACTAATCTGCTTTGTGTTTTGTTACGTGAATGGTCAAATCACAACATCATAGAGGATCAACACTTGTTCAAAATTAATATTGTTTGAAGAGATAAAAACTGCCTTACCGATGTAATTGATATATTAGAATTATTGATTCATATTTTATTCCCAGGTGGATGGACACTGTGAGTGATGGAAACCTCAAAGTCACTTACGTTCCTGAAATCAACAAAGTTATCGTTCCCATGGCTCTGTTGAGCTCGCCGTACTTCAATTCTCACTATCCTCCGTAAGTTTTATTCAATCAGCAGAAGCAGCTTGCTTCGTTCAAATTTGTATATTTATATGTTCACGGTAACGGTGTACCTACCTTTCCAAAAAGGACATTTGATTAAAACCATGTTGCTCACCAATGGGATATACAAGTGTAGAAGAAAATCAGTTCTCTTTCAGAAGCATGAAATACAAGTTTTTATACATTTTAAACGAGTAACAGAAAATTGGAGGGTGTTTGGGAATGTCTTGAACATAAACTTCAAATAGTGGGGTAGGGGATCGCCACCATGTATGCTATTGTCGAAGCTAGGGGGTTTTGTTGTCCAGATGGCCGATTCGTTTACTTTTCCCAACCACTATCTTCAGATATCTAGTGTCCTATGAGCACGTTTTCAATTGTCTAGAGTGTTGACAGCCATTCCAACTGTTAAAACAAAAAAACAGCCTTTGAACGTTTCTTATGGAAGTCACTACGGCTTAAGATGTCATAAGACGCAGGCGCCAATTCAAATCTCCGACTGTCGTCAAGCACCTGTAATACTTGAAAGGAATTGTTGTATCAATTCTGCCTTTACTTGATTACGATTTCTTGATATTATTCTCTTTTTTGACCTTATTAATTACTACGGTTATTTTATATAAGGTTCAGGAAATAATGCTACACAAGGTTTGGTAATAGATTGAGTTATTTATTCAACAATCGTATTTATTGCTCCAAGAATTACTACGGGGCTCCTATTAACCACGATGTGGAAAAGGTTTTGGTATTCCTTTAATATTTTTATTTTTATAAATAGCACCGCAGGTGGTATTAGGTAAGGAGTTCAAATAGGATGGATCTGGGATATTAATATCAATTTGATTTAAATACAGAAATTGAATGAACGGATTACCTGGTCGGATGAGAGCTGGGTAGAAAGTGGTAAGGAGAGGGGCTTGTCGCAAGTTTTCGTTATCTCTCCTTCCCCCCCCCCCCCCCCCCCCAGTCACTCCTCGCCCCTCCTCTCGCAATTGTTCCGCTGATAGCCAATAGATGGTGTCGGCTATCACACACCCAAAGGATTAAGTGGGAGTTGACGTTAAGCGTCTTAATTTGCCTCTAGCTTGCAATAAAGGAAAATTGCTTGTTTGAGTTGAACATTTGCTGTCCGGAGTAAATAACTGTTTGTAAATTGCTGTTTCAGGAGTGTATTATATGGAGGGCTAGGGAGTGAAATTGGGCAGGCTATCTTGAACAGTATAACTGGGCAGGGCGTGTTCCACGCTGGAGACGGTCTCCTGCTCCCCACCGAACACCCTCTGCACACCAAGACTCATGAATGTTTCATCCATCACCTCGAAACGACTCCTATATTGGAAGCCCTCAGGTTTACATTCCAGGTGAGTTTCATTTATAAATAGGTACATATATTCCTAAAATATATCCTAATAAAAGCAAGAGGTGAGCTCCTGAGCCTTAATACGATGCCACACAGGGAGGACAGGAAGTATAATTGTGCCCTCTGCAACATGAACACACCAGAAGACACGGCGCACTTTTTGGCAGTTTGCCCAGTGCTATCTGAGTTCCGCACGCGTCATCTCGGTAGTGGAGGCCTAACCCATCAACAGTTGCTGTGTATATTAAATGGAGAAAACTGGGAGGGCCTGCATAATTTTATAAGATATGCAAGCATTTATAGAAAATCCCTTTTAAGTGAATTCAACTATTTCTAACTGTTCATATACATTGATATAAAATTTAAACATTACTATTGTCTTGATTTCTGTTATGACGTTGACTTCCGATAAATATTCACAATAATGACCAGCCTGGCAGACGGTCTAACCATTGCCTAAGATGTTAAGAATTTCACTTGTATATTTTGTTTGATTAATAAACATCTTGATCCATTCATTCATATTCCTAAAATTATTTCTCTATGTCAGGAATTCATTCGTATGAAAGTTTTGGGTAAAGTTTTGCTGTACAAATGATTAAGAAGGACAGCGCTGTTCTTAACCACACTCTGCCTACGATCCTATGAATTATGCTTGTATGTCCTACATTTCTATGTACTGTCTATATTTCGAATATTTTTGCTTTAGTTCATCATTATTTAAAATTATGTTGTCAGGCCATGGAGAGCTCACTAGTAAATACACCTCATGTTCACCAGCCAGCGATGGAGACTTTGGAAGACAGTCAAATTTTCTTCGTTGCATACGCTCAGGTATGTTTTATTTCATTTCATTTTGTTTAAAGCGATCCTTTTCAGAAAAAATGTATCATTGTTGAAGGGTTGGTTAAAAAATTGATATATAAATATCATTAAATACATTTTAGCCCACATTTTGAGTACCAATGTCATCCCAATCTCAAAAAACCAAAATATCCTATTCTATTTTTTGTTATAATAATGTTTTGTAAATATGGAGAGAGGATAGATATGTACTCGTCAGTGCATAACAAGCTCTTTCATCTTTTGCATGATGAAAATATTGCTTCCCTACACTGCTTGCTTTTAAAAAAAAATTGCTTTCAACTCAAATGCTATTTGCCGCATCCTGTATTGGTTTATTATTGAATCGCTCTTGAAAAAAAAAAAATTCTAACCCCCCCCCGAAAATTTCATGGTTTTCGTTTCAAAGGGTGTAGAATCCGAATCTGCAATAAAAATTTATTATATTTTATCCGTACGCCGTACGCACGACTTCTCCCAAACGGCTGGAGCAAAAAAGCTGAAATTTTCAGGAAAAATCCGTGTTGGTCCGACAACGCCCCAATTATTTAGCCAACTCTCACACTTAATTTAAAGCGCCCTTTAAGGGTTGTCAAAGTTTTGTAAAATCCCTAAAAACCTCAAAAAAAGTCAAGGCGGCCTAAATTTGGACTTTTTTTTTAAGAACTTTCCATGAGGGATCGAATGAGCCCCTCCCCAGGTCCTTAGGTCAAACCATTCCCGATGTATGGTCCGATTTATGGTGCCAACATTTGCGGTTTTTTGGTTTATTATTGTTTTTGTTTTGATCGCAGTAACCTAGTGATGTAGTGAATGTGGATACTGGAGTGAACTCCTAAAAGGGTATATAGCCGATACACGGGTTGAAGCATTCTGATATGCATACTCCGTCTTACGAAATTTAAAATTTTCAAATAGAATTCCATTGTAATCGCTCTTGAAAAAACGCTGCAAATTCTTTCACTGGGGTTTATTATTCTACGATTCATGATTTGAATTTCTACTAAGCTGTGGAGTGTGCGTTTTTCACAGGTGATAGAGCGATTATTGAATTTCAGGAGGCACACAAATATGATCAACTGATCAATCCAAATAGGTATTTTGGTTGAGAACAGATTTACGTGCTCTATGCATATCTCCTGAAATTCAATAATCGCTCTATCACCTGTGAAACACGCACACTCCAAAGCTTAGTAGAAATTCAAATCATGAATCATTGAATAATAAACCCCAGTGAAAGAATTTTTTAGAGGGAGCTATCTTATTCGGAATGACCACTCTATTAAATATCTGGTATCCTTAGTTATTTTCTTCCGTCTCCTATTCTTCACGATTTCAAAGAAAATTGGGTTATTATTTCCATCATTATATCAGAAATAAATTATTAGAATGATTTTTATTTAAAACAAGACAATAACAACTACTGCAATGCAAGGGGTTATGTCTACTATAGAGAACGCTAACTTGGTCAGAACAACTGACATACATCCGGACAGACTCTTAAATTTGGCCTTTTCCTCTTCGTCAAAAGCGAAGATCGTTGATAAACAATTCATCCACCACCAGCCGCATCCCTTCCTCGTTCTGTTGATACTCTTCAGGAGAACCGCTTCTTGTAACCGGTTGTGAGTGCTCTCCTCGTGGCTCAATTTTTTCTTGTCCACTCTGCTGGCTTGCAAAATCATTTTAAATCATACATAATGTCGTTTTTCTATTCAAACATTTACATCGACAATAAATGGAGTATGGTGTCTGTAAGACGTGTATGAGTTTTGCGTCAGTTTCTGGGTTACGCTACAGTCTGGGAGCCCCAAACGTCACTTTGTATTACTTTTTTCGATTATTATGAAGTAATCGTCGTTGAAAAGTTCAAACTATTAGATTTTTGCTTCCGAGTCTACCGAGGTAGCGGAAGCATTGTTTTCACTTTCGGAATGTGACAATTTTTTTGTCTCCAAAATCAAAAATTCCACTAGCATTTTGCGTTTTAGACCTTTCTGAACAATTTTGGTTCCGTGTCTGTCTGTCTGTCAGCAAATCATTGTTACGGGCAAAACTACACGAAGTTATAGTCCGATTTTGATGAAATTTTCATGGATTGTGCGGGTTGGGGTGTAGATGGTCCCCTATGAGTTTCATGACCCCCGAATCAATAATAGCCTCTGCGCATGCGCAAACGTGAAATCCTTGTTACGCGCATAACTCCGGGAGTTCTTGACCAATTTCGATGAAATTTTCAGGGATTGTTCGGTTTGATGTGTAGATGGTCCCCTATAAGTTTCTTCAATAGTAGTCTCTGCGCATGCGCAAACGAAATCCTTGTTAAAACTTCGGGAGTTCTTGACCAATTTCGATGCAGTCATTGTTCGTTTGATGTGTAATGAGTTTCAAATCAATATAGCCTCTGCGCATGCGCAAGATATATACAGCCACTGTGCGGATTTGGGTACTTTGCAACGATTGCAGTCAACCCAACATTATTTGATCCGTCATTGAACGATGCTTATATTTTATTTTTAGAAATGTCATAATAATTATTTATCACTTCAGTCATCTATCATTCAGCGTCAATGTCAATTTTTATTATTTGGTATATTTTATAGTTTGTTCAATAGTTGAACATGCCTACCTTTATTTTCTCAAGTTATGCTCCTGCATAACAATAAATTTACCCTAATTCAATATTTACTTCGCCTAATTGAACGAAGTTCTCTTGTCAATAATAATTGTCACTGATCTATACAGTCATGTTAAGGATACGAGGAAGCTATGTGCCACACCCACTTGGCAGACGTTTTTTAAATTCGGAGTACAATGGCTTTAAACACATCAATATCAATTTGGGTTTTCAGCCGTAATCGCTCTCAAAGATTGAAATGTTTAACAACTCCTTAAAAAAAGCTAACATTGTTACATCGAAGAAAGTGCTAAAAAAAAAACGGCATTTGTTTGTTGGAATAAAATAAATATATTTGCTTTTGTTGTATACATATGTGTAGTAGTGTGTGTTGGAGTTTTATTCTACATAAATAATATTATTTCAGCATTTCTATCAAAAACCAACTTTTTGATGGAAGTAGCTCGAGAAAAACTTGTTATTTGTATCTAAATCCCGCTAATATCATCTTAGAAACAGTGCTAACAAAAAGGATCTTCGTAATAGTTTGAAATTCAGACCTTTCTTCCAGTGAGGTACCAAATCTTCAACGCATGATTGTACTGAGTTTTGTGTGGTAGCGTGATCGGAATCCTATCCTAAATCAGCCTATGGATTGGTATCGGAACTCCCTTTCCAGGGAGAAAAATACATGGGAACTAAGTAATTGCGTGTTCTGTATTAAGGTTAAGAGATCCACAGGCAATTGCTGATCCATCCGTTCTTGGTTGCCATTCTCATCTTGCTAACAATGTTTGAAGCTTGAACAATGTTCAGCCCTTCCACCAGGCCATGATTTTAAGTTTTAGTTAGCCCTTGATTGGTGCACTTCTAAAATTCTCAGCACCAAATTTAATTTCTTGAACGGGAATGAGTAATGAGGGTGCCAACTCACTCTAGTTGCAAGTTTAGTTGATGAAGTATATTGCTATTTCTAACACGTCCTTGAATACTTCACTTTTAAAAGCTTTCCCCTGCTCTGAGTGAAGTTCCCGAGGTATGCCGAAAGATTTTATTTATTTATTTATTTATTGAACGGGACAAGCCCAATTACATGTTGTGTTACAAAAGAGAAGAGAGAAAAAGATAATGAAGGATAGTTACAAAGAAATGATTTACAGGTTGGTAGGCAGAGATAAGATGTGAGACTTGAGTGTGGAGGCGGAATCGTTGAAAAAGTCATAATCGTGGAATAACTCCAGGTAGCGGTTTGCTGTTCGTGGGAGGCGGTGAAGTGGCGCATTCATTAGGTAGTTCGTTGGCGTATGCTGGGTGCTGAAGAGGAGAGGTGCACGGGAGGAGATGCGGGGAACCTGGAGACCCAATCTGGAGAGCAGTTCCGGACAGGATAGTTTGTTGTTGAGTAGCTTCCACATAAGGGTGAGGTCCGAGATAGATCGTCGACCCTCCAAGGAGGAAAGGCGACAACCCTCCAGTAGGACTACATAGTTCACCTCACCCGAAGGTGTCCCCTGCTTAAAGGCGATGTAACGCAGGAACCTTCTCTGGACTCTTTCCAGGACATACCTGTGGGCCGAGTACCTAGGAGACCAAATGGGAGAAGCGTACTCTAGGATGGGCAATACAAGCGATTTATAAAGTAGGGTGATTGCTTGCGTATTGTGGAACTCCTGGGTGCTGCGTTTTATGAATCCGAGGCGTTGTAAGGCTTTTTTGGCGACATTAACGACGTGACCAGAAAACGAAAGCTTGGAATCAAGGGACACTCCCAGGTCATGCATTTCACTGACTCTTAGAAGCTGGGTGCCGCACAGGTGGTAGTCATATGTAACAGGTTGCCGGTTGCGATGAAAAGAGGTGATGGAGCACTTGGGCGGATTTAGAAAGAGAGCGTTGGTCGAGCACCAAGACTCCAACCCAACAAGTGTCTGCTGCAGGGACTCGCAATCATTTTGAGAGCGTACATGGCGAAATATTTTTAGGTCGTCCGCAAATAGAAGACAGTGCGTCTCAGGATGGTCCATGGCATTGACTACGCTATTGATCAACAGCAAAAAGCACAAAGGTCCAAGGTGACTACCTTGGGGAATACCTGAGATGGCCAAGAACGGGGAAGAAAGAACCCCCTTTAATCGAACTCTCAGTTCTTGCCCCGTTAGATAACTCGTCATCCAGCGCAGGAAAATTCCGTAGACACCCACGGACTCAAGCAATGCCAACAGATGAAGATGGGAGTGTTTGTCAAAGGCCTTTGCAAAGTCCGTGGACACAGCATCAGGGCCTTCACATTAATTTCAGCCTGTACATCGTAAATGATCACAATTTCTGTTACGATTGCCAAAAAAAGAGAGAGAGATGGTACCATGGTAAATATCTATGTATGTTAATCTATAACTAATTAGTAGAATCATACAACCACACACTGGAACGACAAACAATTTAAAATTTGGCTTCAAATCGAGTTTGTATTTGAAGAAGTGCAAGAAAGAGAATCAATTCATACATTCAAGTTCATATCTCACCTCTGGAATGGGAAAATTTCAAATTACGAAACCTATCTGACACATAATTGAAATCCACTATGTGGGCATTAGTTTGTCTGGGCTACGTTGGATATGAGGGTCGCCCTAATGAATTTAATGAAGCTTCAAAGTTTGACAAATTAACAAATTCAATGCCTCTCACTGTTACTCACCTGAGCTCGATCGGCGCATATTTTCTTAGCTCTAGTCGAAATATTGAATTTCTTCCTTTTTTTCCAGAATTTGTGCACTATGCGAACTCCCGAGAGACAGGATATTGATACAACGACGCAAAAAACTAAATTAGACGACCATTTTATGTAAGTTAAAACATAAATCAATGCATTTACTCCTTGTCATGAAATAATTAATTAAAATTAGTTCGTTTATTGATTTGTTAATTTTTCGTTGCGAACACTTTGGTTAACTTCATCTGGAAAGTACTTACTGTAGTCCTGTACCACTTTCAAAACTAATTCTCTGATAGTGAAGCATTTTTAGATTTGTATTTCCCCCCACTTTTTTATATTTTATAAAACAATCAGGAATTATTCAATTATTAATTCTGTACGTGTTAATAATTTGTGTTTGTTAACCAACTGGTTTTTCTATAATGGTTACAATTTGTGAAATAGGTATGGTGAAGCTTGTCATTTGCTCATGTTAGCTCATAATATTCTGTCTTTCGATATTTTTAAATACAACTGTATTATACAAATTTGGATAGTTAACCAAGGTTGTTTGCATCTTGTCGAGTGTTTTCAAGAAGCCTTGGCGCTCTATTTCACTCCTGTTATTCGCAATAATTGCTTGTTCGTGCCTTGTTCTATACAATTATCAGTGGCGAAGCCTGTGGTCATCTCTGGATTCGGCGATGACCAGACGATTTAATAAATTTAAAGAATTAGTTAATAATGATGTTAAATATAAAATTTCCTCTATATAAAAAAGAAATGTTCATGCTCGCACTTGGCGCAATTACCGCCTCATCAGCGACATTAGTGCTTGTCTGGAAGCGCTGTCATTCTGCCTATCTCATACACCCCCCTGTACCCACAGCAGAGGGCCCCATCCTCTTACTCCCTCCAAAAAATCGACGAATCAAATTGCTTTCAGGCTCGTGCTCAAACACTTTTAGGAGCTCTCATGACTTCTCGGTTGCGTCCGTGGAATTTCGGTTCAAAGTCACAACGACAGGGTTGCCGTAGCAAGCGATTTTCAACCTTAAGCCACTGGCCACTGGCGATGACCTAGCAAAAATGTCACGCCTCGCCACTGACAATTATTGTATAAAAAAGCCATGAACAAGCTACTGGACGAAAGCGCTCACTTAACAAGTGCCTAATAATGCGAGCAGGTCCTGGCATAGGAACCTACTGCGTTACCCCCTCACCGACATCACATAATATGATTATCTATAATAAACATGAGATGTTTAATTTGATGTTTCCTTTTTCTTTATCACAGACTTCAGACTATTTTGAGAAAATCAAAACAGTTTGCTAACACGTTCTCCTGCGAAAGGAAAGTGCTGAAGGAAGAGTGCGACTCGCTGATCTGATCGTGCCCCTGCCCTTCGAAAATCTCTCCTACTAGCCCCCAACCCGTCTGTATCCACAGATTCCCCATCGAGTGACTCCGGCCAATCGTCCCGAACCCTATACGTATCAGTATTCTCAACATTTCAAAACTACCTTATTGCGTCATTATTGTCTTCTCTGAATTTGTGAACTTGAGTTATCGTATGTGGACTGTATAGGATAAAGCCCTAGCGGAATATTCTACGATAAGTTTAACTAGACGTCAGCCGTCAGGTGCATAGATATCCTAATGGTTATCTCCTGTGGTAGTTCAAATGCTACTTATCCCCTGGAATTTCTTGCTTTGAAAAACCGAAAACCCTTGAAAACATGATTTCAAATTTTCGTATTCATGATGTTTGTTGTGCGTCCCACTCAATCAAATTTGATTAATTCGTTTGAAGGGGTTTCAAAACTATATTGATGCCCACTCATTCAGATCATGATTAAAAATTACTAGTGTTGAAAGTGGTAAAATTTGGTGCATAATAAATAAGTACATGAATCGGAAATCTTGAAAATTCTGTCCTCAGCTTTCTTCATTGTCCGTATACGGCTTCCTAAACTTTAATATTAATACAGGTTCATTACAATGCTATGCGCTGTGTCTCATAAAGTCCACATCTTGTTGGTTATAGTTTGATTCCATTTCACTTGAAGATTTGTTATTTTGGCATTTGAAAATTAGTTGTTCCACTACATACTACTGCCATGTCATGCCGCTTCTATGCATTCTTTGAAGTTACACTTCAATCCTAACAATTTATGAATTTCGTTCTTATTTAAACTATATGTGTAGTAGATTCAGAGCTAACATTATTTGTACTTCCACGAGGAAGAAAATCGTTCTAAGGTGTTGTCAAAGTATTTTCCTACTGTCTAAAGCGATTCGTTCTTTTGATAGCTTGTAACCATGGGCCCAATCGTGAGCTTGTTTTTTAAAAATTTAAGCGTTTCTGAGTCATCAAAACCACCTTCGAGAAAAGACTTTTACCAAACCCTCGCTGTTACCTACTGCATTTATTCGATAATGTTCCATTTTAGTGACCACGTGAATCTAAGGGTTCCACATTAATTTTAGTTCATAGTTGTGAAGTGATATGCACTACGGATGTTTCCGGATGTATTGCGACAGAAATTATTATGTGGGCAGTTGGTAACTCGTGACGAGGTTAAAATGGTATCCATGCTGTTGTCGTAAGTGAGTACCGAAATTGAAGAGCTTCTGCACAGATAATCACATGGTGCTGTTTAAGAAGTTGGTATTCTTGAAATCTTAAAACCAAAAACATCGTGCGATGGAAAATGTCATTGAGGTTTTTCAAAATTATGAAAACCAATGTAGGGAAAGACCATTTTTAAAAACTGAAAATTCCATAAATTGTAAATGGTTTTTTGGGAATTTTATAGAGGTGCGAAGTTAGTCGAAGGGCACTCTCGATCTTGACTGTTTCGTTTTAGTTATGTAAAAATTAAATTAACTCTACGTATTTATTTTTATTTAATTTTTTTATTTCTTGTAAATTCTGTTTTATGTACATACTGTTTCTTTATCGACTAGTGGAATAGTTTTGTGATAAATGTGGACGCTAAGTTGTATAAAAATTTATTGAACTAATGTAGTCGTAGAATCTCTTCAGCAGTCACTACATTTTGATTGAGTAACTTCCAACAATGATGAGTTTCCAGTTCTTATCTTTTATTGACATTTCAGTCTTGCGCCCCTGTATAGGTATGTTTGGTAAAGTATTCAGTGTAAAATTCCACAAAGTGGATCTCAACTTGAATCTCACTAGTAGGTACCTACTCATGCATCGTGTATATTATAATTTAATGTCGTATCTGTATAAAGCATAGTATTAATACTTGATTGCGTTTTAGTGAATGGCTAATGATATTGAATTAATATTTTCATCGTTCACTGTCAATAGAAGTTCGATAACGATTTTGTTGTCGAGATACATTTGTCTTCTCTTCTGTAGATTTGCTATTTTTTAGTTATCTGAAAGGAAAGTAAAGTCGTAAAATGTATGGTCTACTGGCATGATGATTAAATTTTGAATTTACCATTTAGGTATATTTCTACCGCTTTTATAAAACGTATGTATATTTCGAAGCACCATGATACAAAATAAAGATGTTGTTTTATCCTGCTATTTTCCTCAGTCCCTGTTCTTCAGTTCCTGACAATTAGTTGTCGAGAAAGGCAGTCTCTTTCACACATCAGTTTCCAAAACCCTGAGTAGGTACTCATGTGTTCTGTGATGTTTGTTCGTTGTATGCAGTGGCGTCGTAAGGGAGTCCGATGCCCGGGGCGGACTCGCCTGGTGATGCCCCAACGGGTGTTGAGGGGTCCCCCAGGAGGGAAGTAGAATCCGTAGAAAAGTGGTGTATTTTGCCTGTTGAAGACTCAATTTTAGGCCATTTTTAGCTTAGCATTATATAGAACTGTATATGAAAAGACTTCATTGGAAGTTTTCTTTTAATTTGGTTATTGCTTACATTCATTTTTTCATGTGATTTTTTTTCCACGAAAGAACAATGTGCATGTTTAAGTGTTATGGTTATGGTCAACAATGAAAAACTAAAATAATATTAAAAAGTAAAATGAAAATAAATTTGCAATACAAAGAAGGCTCTTAAACATGCTGCTTTTGAGCTTTCGCTCTAGCAAATTTATCAATCACTTCATCGAAGCTGATTCGACGAGCAGTATCATTCTCAATGGACAGAATATCAAGAGAAGTAAGTCTCAATTGAGTCATTGTTGATTTGAGATATGTTTTAATTAACTTCAATTTCGAAAAGCACCTTTCACACGACGCAATTGCAACGCAAACAGTTGAGTAAAGTCTTAAGGTAATGAATCATCGAATCAGAATTCTACGATAAATTGGAGGAATTTCAATGATGTACATTCCTTTGATTTGTCTGCAGGAACGTAGGCCGTCGTTAAAAAGCGACGAATTACTTCCTTCAAAACCCCATCTTCATTTATTTTGCCAAAATGTTCCGTTAGGTTGTTAGCCAAGTCTCGCAAAGTTTCATTTGTCGCGTTAATTAGGTTATCTGCTTCTAATGTTGCAAATTTAGAAGAAACGCTTTCCATGCCTGATGAACGCTTTTCCAATTCGACGAGAAAACGATCGATGCATTCAAACATGGCTCTGCAAAGTTCCTTTTGGCATCATTTTTTTCGAACGCGGTCTTAATCTTCTCTCCACGTCAACACCCATTTCCTCACAAATATCGGTTGCATACTGGATAGCATCCACTAAAAATGTCTCTCGGTTCCGTCTTAGATGAGACATAAGAAATCGTAACTTAATGACACATTTTTCCAGCATCAAACTGGAAATCTGCACATATTTTTGTGCTATATTCACGTTTTCCAGGACTTGATTTCAAAAGTACTGATAGCTTAGAAGGGAGAAATCACAAATATTCGCAATAACTATTTGAGCTCCACTTGTCTCAATATTTTCTCTAGGATCGCTTAAGCCTAATTTACACGAGTAGAGTAGAGTCCTCTTCACTCTACCACTTACTCTACTCGACTTGGGTCGTTCAGACGTTGGAAAAGTGAGCAGAAGTTTATTGAACGTGCCGGGTTTGTTGTTGGATGAACTGGAAGAAATGTTGAGGGAGGAAGAAAGAAGAGAAAAAAGGATGTGGGTTAGGAGTTGGATCGGTAGTAGAGAAACCCATGGAGCATGAGCCACTCTGCTGAAGGAGCTCGTCGACAATATCAGGAATCTTTGCCCATTGCTAAGGGTAATTCATTACGCGATGAAGATACACACGGATACCATGAAAGTCAAAAAGAAAGAGAAGAGGAGAATGATGTCGGACCGACATTGATTTTTCATTGTGGCACTCTTCGCCCTGATTTTCATACTTCTGGTCATTGAGATCCCTGGCCATTTAGATGTAACAAATTGTACAGAGCTCCAGACAGTCATTTTTTTCTTCATTCTTCTATTTTCTATCTTATTTTTCGTTTTTCTAATTTGAGAAACACTTGGCGTTTCATTTTGATCCAGTTGCTTCTAAATGTTTCTGAAGATGGACCAAATACTTACAGACTCAAGTTGCATGCACGAAAGATGCTGGAAGTATGTGAGAGAGGGTCCAAGGTAAATACAATTGTACCTAATGAGAGTCAGAATGATTCCGTTGGCTGTGAAATGAAAGTAAAAAAATGTAGGTACAAAAACACACTAAGTAACACTTTCCATTCTCCTGCACTACCGAGGTAAACTAATGGAGTTATTACACCTGCTTTCGCACCAGCGACTTCTGTGATCCACTGGTTGCCTGAGGCGTCGCTGCAGGGCGTATTTTATAGGCCTCTCGGGCCTTGTCCCAAAGGCTCCAGAAGCTTTGATCAAGTTCCGCGAGATGGCAGCGGCAGTGCTCGCAAACACTCGACTATCGCTGAAATCTCCAGAAGAAACGATGCTAACAAACTTCAAATATGTTAGCAAATGTTATTGCAGCCAATGTTGCCATGTCTCCTAAGGAGATTCACACTGCTCTAAGCGATGCGATGCTATGCGAAGCAGAAAGGATTCGCGAATTTCCAAGCGATGGGATGCGATGATGTGTTCATATCAAGCGATTACAGGCGAGTTGGCCAGTCGAGTTTTGGTGTCCCGCGAGGATGTCCTTCCAATTCAACCCCGTTAATTCGTTTTTATTGGAGAACAGTGCGTTAAAAATTAAAAGAAAACGCAAGTGGGTGCATGAAGTCAATCAGCCCAGAAATACGTTAGGAGAATATCACCATTTGTACCGTCACCTACGAGAGGATGAAGAGCGGTTTTGGAGCTATTTCAGAATGAGTACAAGTACATTTGACTACATTTTATCCCGAAGTTTGTTCTTGTTCTTCTGATCCCACAGTGCCGGACGTTGACGAACGCCATGAATTAATTTGTCAATGTCCATAGTTTATCCAAAAACAAAAGAATTTAAAACGAAAGAACCAAGAGAGCAGCGCGAAATCGTTTCCAATCGCAACGTTGCTTTCGATTGCATCAGACGACTCGCTCGCAATCTCTCACGAAGACTCGCTCGGAGTTGGGAACACCCTTCGCTCCCTCCCATTGAAAAACTTACTCGCGCGGCGTTTTGTCTTTTTCGACGTGATTGCTAATGATTTTCATGATCCGCAGCTCCAAATCGCGGGCAGTGTGAATTCAGCCTTAGGGTTAAAATGTCGTACAGCCCGAAATTTGTTTATATGTTTGCCCCTTTCATTTTCTTCAGCTTTTCTTTTAGAAACCTTTTGAAAAACTCATAGTCAGCCAATTTTTTTTAGGGACGCTTGCTGCATTTTGGTGTCCCCTTCAGCCTGATGCCCGGGGTGGGCCACCCCCCCCCCCCCCTTTCGACGCTACTGGTTGTATGCCGTATGCTGCCGTAATAGAAGACTGCATCACCTGCTCTCGCATCGTTCTTTCATTACGTTCAACTATGACTTACTTTTCTTTGATTGACATTTTTGGCTTTCCGTTCTGTTGGGAAAAATATTGCTGCCCAAAAGCAATATAAAAATCAACAGAATTCTCAACTGAGGTAGTGAGTTTGGCGCCCTCCCATAGCCTCGATATCTCATGACTCATACCATATTAATATACCTATCATAGAACCAAAATATAAATATTTCCAAATTTACTTTTTTAAATAATATTTAAACCACTCTAAGGTGAAATCACTTTTTTGCATTGTATCCTCTAACTTTGGCGTCCGAATGATTACGTCCCTGATGTAATATAAGTAATGGAAAATGCTTTAAAAATATGTTAGGTACAAAAACACACTAACACTTTCAATTCTCCTGCACTACCACGTTTTAATATGTTTACATAATTCACCGAGGTAAACTAATAGCGTTATTACACCTGCTTTTGCACCAGCGACTTCTGTGATCCACTAGTTGCCTGAGGCGTCGCTGCAGGGCGTATTACATAGGCCTCTCGGGCCCTTGTCCCAGAAGCTTCGATCAAGTTCCGCGACATTGCAGCGCCAGTGCTCGCTGCTCACACCTGCAACACTCTAGACTATTGCTAGGATCTTCAGAGGAAGTTGTTATCGCAGCCAATGTTGCCATGTCTCCTTTAAAATATCCTACAGCCCGAAATTTGTTGATATGTCTGCCCCTTTCATTTTGTTCAGCTTTTCTTTCAGAAACCTTTTGAAAAACTCACAGTCAGCCCGTTTTTTTAGGGACGCTTACTGCATTTTGATGCCCCCTTCAGCATGATTCTTGACTGAAGTACGTTACTTACTCCTCAAAGTAAAATGAAAGATGATGGTAGGTATTGGTGATTGATGGGTAGATAGTGCATTATTCACATTTCTTGGGTTATCTAATTATAATACCTTTGTGAAATAATTTGCATCTTGTTTGGATTATGAAAATCTCTCTTCAGCTAAACCAAAAACCAACGCTGTTTGAAGTCAAAGAATTATGTATTTTGTTCAAAACAAGATTGGGGAGGGGACTGGTGCCCCACTGCTCCTGAATTCTCACCCTTATATACAAAAAGGATCACTTTTTCCAGCTGCATTGCTCCGGATAACTTAAGTCTTGATCATGGTCAGGACCACAAACTACTGCAAGGTTACAATGTCAGGATCATCATAACAACACCTGAGCTCGAGTGTGACAGTCTAGTCCAGCACTGCATCCAGGGTAGTCAGCTCACCTCTGTAGTTTTCATTAGTGCAGGGGTAGCTAGGTACTAATAGGAGCATATAAGGACAGCCCAAAGAAAAGTAAGTTGGCTAGTGACAGAAGACTGGGTTACACTACTTGAACTATTGCTCACAAAACAGGACAGGCTTGGACTATTGCTCTAGTCTGTGGTTGAATCTGACCAAATAGAAGCAATCCAAGGTCACGAATTAAGTAAGTTCCGCCACCTTTTGACAGCCCCTGTTGAGCTCTGCGTTTGAGGGAAAGCCACTGCATAGTTCATAGTTTAGTTATTAATTGTGCATTTTCCAAAATGATACATTAGAAAGCCATCAGACAGTTTGATGTATTCTTGAATAATCGGTTTCCTTTCCAATGTTATTGCTACACTGCAAAAACCGGAGGTACCTATCCTTTCTAGCAAAATTAAATTGAAAAACGTTCTAATCAAGTTCACAAGTACCTAAACCGTTTTGATACACTGTGATACACCGCGTTTAGGGATGGACCGTTCCAGCTGTAACGGAACGAAACGTTCTAAGGAACAAAACGTCGAGTCAAATCAAAAAACGGATCTAGAAAGCCAAGACTTGTGCGCGATTTATTTGGGATCCTTGGCAAAAATCATGATGAATCAAAAAAGTTTTTAAAAAATATCTCAAAAATAACGATTTTAAGGGGGGCAACTCGTGAACCACCTGTATATATATGTGTTGTTGTATTCTTGAATAATCGGTTTCCTTTCCGATGTTATTGCTACACTGCAAAAACCGGAGGTACCTATCCTTTTTTAGCAAAATTAAATTGAAAAACGTTCTAATCAAGTTCACAAGTACCTAAACCGTTTTGATACACTGTGATACACCGCGTTCCGTCAGTAGACAAGATGCAAACGCATCTATTGGGAACAACTGACATGACACACAGAGAAGTCATGGATAGAACGAAATGTGTCTTCTTTGTCTTTCGAATCTAACCTTCATCCTATTTGTATTTTGTTGGAAATGTTTATTTCCTTCTTGAAAAATTAGTTGACGAATCTTTGTGGGTCTTATTAAACGAGAAATTCGTCGGAAAGTTGTAGGGTGGGGCTAAAATGCCGGGGTGTGTGCTTGTGAGCGCTGGTGTGTTGGTAGCATTGGAGCCATAGAATTGTTCGTGACGTGACGTCATCCGATGATTTCTAATATCTAACGTGGAATCAACAAAAATTTTCAAGAAAATGGAATTAGTTTGATCTATAAACTAAGTTTTTGGTGAGTAAGAACGTAATATAATATCGTGTTAACTTTCATGAATAAATTTGAATTGATTTGCCTCATAGTTTGGCTAATAATCTCGTCCGGTTGTTTCTCTGGCTTAGGTTGCATTGGCTTCAAGCAGCTTTTCCCTTCATTATGCAATGTTTACCGTCTTCTCACTTCAATAATCATTTTGTTCACAAAATTTAATGTATAAGAGCTGTATTGCATGTGCATCAAGCACGACGAATGATTGGAAAGACCTCAGACAACTTGGATTTTTGAGGAAGGCGATTTTCTCTCATTGATTTCAATCTCTTAATTTTCCTAAGAGAGAACGACCTAGTTTGACATGTTTCTATTGCCTGTCAATGTTAATTTAGTTTCAGATATTTTTGAAATCGTCGTAATACCGTTGCTCAAGTTGGAATGATGCAGGATATTGATCCGGAACCAACTTCCACGAATTTCGTTTCTCAAACTAAGAAACACTTATCCCAAGTAAGTTATCACCATCTTGACTTCCTTCCATCCTTTATCTTTACTTCCTCTGCTGATGAAACTGTGTTCGATTGTGGTCTTCAGGTTTCAAATAATAATAATACTGTTTCTTAAATAGATATTTTCAAAGTCGGAGTGTCATCCCCCGAGTTTGATGGAATCAGCAGGTGCTCCCAAATTAATGATGCAATTGGTTAATAAAATACGTAATTTGAATCGAAGGAAGATGCACTTTATCCGTGTATTTAATAGGTAGAACCAAAGTAATAAGCTTTTAACAGGACGTCGAAATTAATTCTCTACTTCGACAAAAGATTCATACGATTACTTACCCGTTCACGGGTTGTAATGGATTTTGTTGAGAAATTTTCTACCTAATCTTGGGTTGAAGCAGTTTTCCTGTTCCCCGCTTCTCCAATTAATACGACTGGAACAGGGGCAAACTATCCTTACATAGTTAACTAACGCTAACCTCATCCCATCGTCTTGGGTGCTGTCACTACAGTGCGATTGAATCTTTATCAGTCGACAGAAGATATCATTATTGGTACTAGAAACATCAGTCAGCTGGTTTCAGAGGGTGTAGAATACAAATCTGCAACAAAAATTTTTCCGTCCGTCTGCCGTACGCACGATTTCTCCCAAACGGCTGGAGCAAAAAATTTGAAATTTTCAGGAAAAATCAATATTGGTCCGACAACGCCCCAATTCTTTAGCCAGCATTCTCACTTAATTTAAAGTGTCCTTTAAGGGTTGTCAAAGTTTTGTAAAATCCCTAAAACCTCAAAAAAAGTCAAGGCGGCCTAAATTTGGTCTTTTTAAAGAACTTTCCATGAAGAATCGAATGAGCCCTTCCCCAGGCCGTAGCTCAAACCATTCCCGATGTATGGCCCGATTTATGGTGCCAACATTTGCATCCACATTCACTACATCACTAGGTTACTGCGATCTAAACAAACATAAGAGTTTTTTTTTTTTTGATCGCAGTAACCTAGAGATGTAGTGAATGTGGATACTGGAGTGAACTCCTAAAAGGGTTTATAGCCGATACACGGATTGAAGCATTCTGATATGCATGCTCCGTCTTATGAAATTTAAAATTTTCAAATAGAATATTTTTCCATTGTAATCGCTCTTGAAAAAAACGCCGCAAATTCTTTCACAGGGGCTTATTACTCAATGATTCGAGATTTGAATTTCTACTAAGCTTTGGAGTGTGCGTGTTTCACAGGTGATAGAGCGATTATTGAATTTCAGGAGGCACACAAATATAATCAACTTATCAATCCAAATAGGTATTTTGGTTGAGAACCGATTTGAGTGCTCTATGCATATCTCCTGAAATTCAATAATCGCTCTATCACCTGTGAAACACGCACACTCCAAAGCTTAGTAGAAATTCAAATCATGAATCATTGAATAATAAACCCCAGTGAAAGAATTTGCAGCGTTTTCATTTCGGAAATGAATTATATGTAACTTTGAAACTTTCCAATCTACTATTGCTACTTGCTTGGAGGATTTAATGTGAAAATCCATATAATTTTTTGATGTGAACTGCGAGAAGAATTAGCCAATTTTAGAGCAAATTAAAAAGTACAACTCAAACTGAAATTGTTTAGGTACTAACAAATTGCTTGGTAGAAACAGAATGATGATGATTATGATAAATTTAAAGGGGTTCAGAATTAATAAAAGGTTTTTTTTGTTCTCTTCAAGAGGTACCAAAAATGTTTAGATGACATCACGCCCTTTACCATAGGAAGATGGGTGGCTGCAGGACTGCTCACTGTGGCCTTTTTGGCGAGGATATTCATCATGCAAGTAAGTGGACAAGGATAAATTAATCTTTATTGTATGTTGAAATTACATTGAAATATTTGTAAAGAGATTCTATGTATCGATTTTTTCTAGCAGTTCAACAACCTGTATAGATGGGCCTTGTAGCAGTTTTTCCATGTGTAGATAACAATCAGCTCAAGTTTTTCTTCTTTGTTAGCCCTTCTAACATATTCATGAAACAGTTTACGAATTAAAAATGGTCAAAATCTTCATATTAATTTAATACAAATCTGAATTTTTCAAAATACATTTCTTTGGTATACGATAATCCTAAACAATGGTACACAATCATCACAAACAGTAGTTGAGAAATCTTTGAAAAACCACGTGGAAATTGAAAAAGATCAACTTCTGGTTTTTCAATGAATACCTTGTCGGTCTCACAACTTGCAGTTCCTCATATAATTGGTGACATGAATCGTGAAATCAAGGAATGTGAGAGGAAATTGTACTGAAAGTATTGATGGCAATCCATCCGGAACGGAATCTATCCGACAACTCAAAAGCATATGGAAAACCTGTTCGTCCAGGGGTACGCATCAAATGGGGTAGCCCAACTCTATCCGTCATTGAATCTTAATCCACATTCTTGGAACCCTTATTCAAATCAACATAGCCCAGAAACATGTTTTGTACCCGTTCGGTTTGTCGTGAATATTGTCATACGGGTCCTGACATCACAACCAGGCTCGAGTATGTGTCACACCAAGGGTACTTAATGCTGTTGTAAGCAGAGCAGCTTGTGAATTCTCTTGTGTTTGGATGTGAACGCTATTTACCGTTTCGGTCCTGTATTACCTTTTGAGTATTTATGATTATAAGAGTCGCGAGAACGAAACAGAGAGATTGAACTATACTTGGAACAGTTTATTCGTAACTATCTATTAAAGGGTCCAGGTTCTTTTGAAAATCAGAACAGTCTTCCTAAGATTTTATGACCTCGATCATAAGGCAGAAAGTTCTTGACACTGTTTACGAGTTGAAGGAGAACCAACAGACAAGATTATCTAGATAATGATGAGCCCTCACAACATAGAAGCTGGCGAGAAAGGCCAAAGGAAAATTTATTAAACTAGGTACATCCTATATTGTCACAAATTGTTTATTTTGGTTGCCGATGAGGCTGGAGTGTCCAGGAAATAACTTGCGCCCCCTCCCTTGTGTGTATAAGTGCCTTGCAAGTGTAAAAGTGGTTATGACAAAGTTCACTCTGGCTGGATGCTTGCTACTGGAGTGCAGTGGCCATCGATCATTAATTGCTCATTCCCGTAACAGATATGTTACACGTAATCAGTATGGTGTGTGTCTCAATATAGTGTGGGAGGGAGGGCTACAATACAGCCATGTGATCTATTCAGACAAGTGATCGATTAGTTCCACAAATTGCTAATACAGTGCATTGGTCATCGATAATTACTCATTCCCGTACCAGATATGGTGGTTGCTTTTGCAGGATAGCTTCTTCACTGCCAATGGAAGGCAAAATGAAGTATAGTGTAGCGTGCTACACTCGATGCTGTTATTTCTGGCTGGATCGTTTTGTAACCCAAGTTGCAAACGGGGTAAATAATTGGGGTCCTCATGGGACATTATTCTTTTTATCTAAGAAATCACCCTCACTTTGAGAAGGGGAAGACAGCACTTTTTGTGATTGAAACGGTTTCCCTTGGAGACCTGGATGGAAAAAAATGAAAAGAAGAGTTAAGGAACAAATACAGGGCAGCCGTAGAATCTCCAATTTAATAAGGGCCTCAAAATGGTGAAATATAACGCTGTAGGGGGATTTCTGTCTAGGGATGTAGTCAGTCATAACATCTAACTAGTGGGTCACTCCAAACTTCTGGAGAGAAAACTCTCGTTTCACGTTCTCGTAGGACGGTTATTTATTTTTACAAATGAAACTATTTCTCTTCAGGTTTACGGCTGAGCAATAAAGGAATTACGTTTTTGACAAGAGAACTAGAGAATTTTGAGTGGGCCAAAATATTGTGACGGGCAGCAAAGCTCCTTGATGGATTTTTAGGCTGCAGTCACAACAGAACGCGGTTATCGGTTTAATAGTTTTCTCTTTGAATATGTAAAACCAACAATAACTCTCTCGTTATTTACAACACAGAGGGTGGCTGAAGCAAGTGGTATCAACAATGTTCAGAAACAAGCATTGAAAGAATTTCCTCTTTCCCCCAGAATGTCGGCTCATTTAATAATGACAATCTTTTGTTGTGTGCTGCTATACCTCATTATTCCAAAAATTTTCTTTCACAAGTGTCGAAATTCAGAACAAGGCAACTATAATATCCTACTTTGTACGGGATGAATAAATAATGAAGTACTGGTATTTTTAATCCCCACCTAAAATGCTAATATCATTTTCTACCTTGGTAGATGCTTAAAATGAAAATATACACAAAATTATGTCCATGAAATATTATACATGAAAATCGTTTCAGTAATTAGAATTTCTACCGAATGATTTTAATTTACTATGGCTTTCATATACATCTACACATTTAAAGGAAAATTCATTTTTTTATTTCCATTTTTTCTTCAAAGAAAACTCTCGATTCTGAAAAGAACTGTGTAGTGCTTTGTTAATAACAAAGCGTTGTTACTAACCAAGTTTTTGTTAATTACGAATATATCTAATGTGAAGTTGATATCTGGCATGGATTGGAATAAGAACTAATTATGGATATAATATGGAGCTTAGTATGAACCAGTCTCTAGCGTTAAATCTTTATGTCTGACTTTCAAAATATGTACATGACTTTATTGAAAATAATTTTTCTCGTAACAAATATTCTATAATGTCAAGTAGATACCAACTATTGATAGCTGTTTTCGAAAATTTACCTACTATTACACAATCTGCTTTATCATTTGTAATTTTGTTTCTTTTTCAGGGGTGGTACATAGTCGCATATGCCTTAGGAATTTACCATTTAAATTTATTCATTGCATTCCTTACGCCAAAAATTGATCCAGCACTTGCCATGTACGAAGGTAAATATCAATGATCTCATTATAATCATGTTATGTTTCCAAGTATTGCATAAAATTATAGTTTTAACCTAATTTCCAACACAAGTAGAATGGAACTTGAGTGAGTTGCGCATCCCATCCTTTTGAATGAACTAGTTGGTTAACTTCCAAAATTAACATTGTTCAATATTTTTCAAGTTTGGTTAGGTATTAACATTTTAGTGTGGAAAGGTGTTTTATGTAATGAAAGTGAGA
This sequence comes from Creontiades dilutus, assembly GCA_031894815.1. Lineage (NCBI taxonomy): Eukaryota > Metazoa > Arthropoda > Insecta > Hemiptera > Miridae > Creontiades > Creontiades dilutus. The sequence goes on along the minus strand of JAVIWC010000994.1, from coordinate 138,642 downwards.
CAGATGTAGAAGTGGACTAAAACTCTCAGGGCCGGGGTTTTGGACTCTCAGCACGGAAGCCTGTTGGCATATTTTACTTTCCTGAGAGCATTTAATGAAGGAGATTCAGCTCCTTGGTGAGGGGTTTGAGGCCCTTGATTAGTTTTTAGCTTTGAATAGACCCCAAAGAGTTCAAATCTGCGAGAGGTGAGTGCTGAGCACTCTAACATTATGTGGGATGCCGTTTCGTCAGTCTCCTCACATAACCTGCATAGGGTTGAACTTAGTGCGACCCAACTTGATCCTGAAACGATCCGAGGTTGTACACTACACAACCCCTCACTCTCTGTATGTACGTGATGGTACACATGCATAGTGAGTTTGGACAGGTTTAGGCTGGTTTCACCGGGAAATTCCCAAGCACAGTGAACTGTAATTGTCAAATCTTCCTAAAATTAATCTTGTGTAATTACAGTAGTTGTCTGTCGCCGTACCAACTCATAATTGAACTCAGTGTAGCTATAACAATCAATATCACTTCGATTTTCAGTTTCTGCTTCATTGCCCGCGTTGTCACATTTTTATCACCTATGAAGGTGTGTCTACTTCACTATTACACCTAAGTTTCAAATTTCAATTTATGGCCTATTTTGAAAAAAATAGGTCACCAAATTTGAAATTTGACCGCTGGCCAGCGTCATTTTGGGAAAAATGACCTACCGCTGTACAACAGCGATGAAAGCTCCAAGAGAAAGTTACATACTACTAGCTGCATGACTTATTTTATGATGCCATCTCCTTGGTAGATGGAGCAGTACGAATTGGCCGAATTTTTTCCTTTACCAGTAATGTAAAAATAACTTTATTGGACACTTGTCGATGAAATATCTAGTGTTTCATTATTTGGGCTGAGAAACTGGAGTGTAATGTAATGTAAACAAGGAATTTCACCTTGGATTTTCATCCGACTACCCGGAGGTGTCGCGGACGTCGCCAGCCGTCCTCTAGAGAGGATCGGAACTAGGTCTGACGATTTCGCTCGTGGCTTCCCATTGCCTCACGCCCCTGGGTTGGGAGCGATTTGGATTCACGTGATGTCGAGATCAGAGGTGAACTGTCTTACGACAGTTGATAGGATAGGTATGCAACACTTGATAGGATTTTCCCCTAATCATTGGTGCCTGCCGGAATCAAACCGGGGCAATCAGTACTCCCACTGAAAGTAAACAGCCTTAGCTCACTCGGACAACCGATCCCCTGAGAAACTGGAGTGTGATCTGTTCTTGCAGTTGGATTCACCTCATCCATCCTATCAAAACAGTATCCGCTGTTTGGAATGTCTTCAAATCCCGTCTTCATCTGAAGAATCGAAAATTAGCTCCTACGCTCCATTTTAAGAACGATTAACATGAAAAACGGTAACCAGTAACCATTGTAAATAGAATAATAATGAGGTTGCCCTTGCGATTCCTTGAGTTGCCCTGTTTGGTCCTCAGGGCTATAAATTTTATCGGTCTCAAATCTATGTTTCAATTCCTAATTAAGGTTAATTAACGTAAAAAGGTGCTCTAGCAATGCGGTAGCCTCTTTGATTTGAAGGCATCCTCCAAGTATTGAGCTTGTCTTACGAATATTGAGGTAAATCAATGGGAGAGATCGGCTCAGTTGTTCTTGGAGAATCACATGTACAACTTTTTCCCTCTTCCTACAATTAGCTAACCATTAAGCTTAGGAATTGATTCTCTTTAATCGTTCAAGTAAAATATTAAAAGTTATTGTTTGGCAATGATCCAAATATCTCGCCAGTCCCCTTATAAAAGTTGCTGGTTATATAAACCTCTTTTTGGGAGTCCTTAATAGAATGTTCATAAGTAATTGATCCCGTTGATCATTATTCTGGACTCGCTGAAATATCAAAGAGGTAAAAACCCAAACAAAAGGAGATCCCTGAAAGAATATAATAAACTGTACAGCACAATAATGCAGAATACCGAGATGACCTGTTGGACTACCAAAGCATTAGTTAGTGCCTCCCTGTGATTGGGAGTGTTCTTCAAAAAAACCTTGTAATAAAGATAAAGATGAAAATCTTATTTAATTTTGAGTTCTTACTGATCCCGACAATTAGGGTTTTATTCAAATAGTCTTGGAGGTTATATGTATCATCCCAGGTCAATATCTAAAGAGGATAGATAAAAGGGATGAATTGAATTCCCTTACGGGTTCATTTCTCACAAATCAATACTCAACACTGGGTAAGTAGAAACGTAAAATTCATCAAAGATAGTTTTATTATGTCCTAGCAGTCCAGGATCACTCATATTTAAGGGGTAGTCGGGAAAATATTATTTAATAGTTTCACAACAGTTGCAAAGTAATTGTTTCTCCTACCCGCAAGCATTTGCTATTTCAATGATGTACTCTAGAAAGTTACGATAGATAGATAGATAGATAATTCTTTAGTGCTACACAGATATTAACATCTATAGCAATCTATAAAACAGCTTACACAGTATGCCATAAACGAATGCCAGTTACGAATACGAGGAAGCTATGTGTCACACTCAACTTGGCAGACCCACTATCTGTTCCATTACAGAGAATTGAACTTTTTTTTAATCAGATCAGTCCCATATTCCAGTCCTGATTAGAAGGGATACCTCATTTACGAATTCACTTGATAGGAAAATGATACTTATGTTCAAATTGCAAAAGAAGTTCCGACGAGAATTATTTTGGATTATTTTAAATGAATAGCTTGAAGAGCGTGAACGACGTCCTCCCTCAAACATGAAGTAGATAACTGAATGTAGCTGGGGTGGGATGATAAATGAACCAAAACTAACGTTTTCCTTTTTTGCAGAATCGGAGAGCGGGCCTGAGTTACCGACAAGAGCAAATGAAGAGTTCCGGCCCTTCATTCGTCGGTTACCAGAGTTTAAATTTTGGCATGCTGTCACTAAATCGACTTTGATTGCCTCCATTTGCACATTTTTTGAACTTTTCAACGTTCCTGTGTTTTGGCCAATCCTCGTCATGTATTTCTTCACTTTGGTGGCAATCACGATGAAACGACAGATCAAGGTAAAATTGTGCAACCTTATATCTGTATTTTTTAAATTTCTTTCCGAACATTGGTAGAGTGATGAATTTGAATTTTCTCGACAATGCCAAAAGAGTGAGAGGGGAGGGGTATGTGTCATCCGTGTAAAATATTAAGGGTTTTTTTCTCACTATTTTCTGTATTGAGCTTTGGACTGTGTGAGGGTGATAGAATGGTATAGTTGCCCCTTCCAAGCAGGTGGATGCATTAAGTAATGCTCCGCCACGCTCAGAGGATGAATTGGACGCTTGCAGGCGTCCCGTTCATCTCCCAAGGCGACAGATTCTAAAATCGGGAAGGGGCCAACTAACCATATCCATCACACTCCCTGGGCTCTGAGAAAAGCCGGGGGGGGGGGGGGGTAGGGGGGCATGAATGCAGTATTGATTCTCATTCGGGGGGGGGGGGGTCACAGTGATTTGGGCAGGGGAATGTCAATTTTAAAGCTGATCATTTTATAGGGCATACAGCCTCAAGGGGGGGGGGGGTATTACGAGTATATAGGGGCAGCAGGATAATCAGGACAGTTAACAACAAAAGGGCCAATGGACGTAACCACGCTCTGCTACCATGTGATTTGGGCAGGGGAATGTCAATTTCAAAATTGATCATTTTATAGGGCATACAGCCTCAAGGGGGGGGGGGAGGGATTGCGAGTATATAGGGGCAGCAGGATAATCAGGACAATTAACAACAAAAGAGCCAATGGACGTAACCACTCTCTGCTACCATGTGAGGGTGATGGAATGGTATAGTTGCCCCTTCCAAGCAGATGGATGCATTAAGTAATGCTCCGCCACGCTCAGAGGATGAATCAGACGCTTGCAGGCGTCCGGTTCATCTCCCAAGGCGACAGATCAGACGGAAGGCGCCAACTAACCATATCCATCACAACTGTTTAGCTCAGTTTCCGTACTCTTGACAAGTAAGATGTGACAATGTCGCCTTTCTTCTTTTCCAGCATATGATCAAATACAGATACCTGCCTTTCACCCACGGAAAACCCAAATATGCCGGGAGCAACGATGGAAAGGTGATTAACTCTAAGTGACAGGTGAACCTACTTCCCCTTTAAGTCTCTAAACATTCCCTTCCCTTCGTTTTGTGAGGTGCGAGGGGAGTCCCTCAATTTTTCCACTGAAAATCAAAATACTGGAAATAAGAATCTTCATCCAATGTTTCTATCGCTGATTTTATTTTATTTTTTTCATCTCTGCTTTGAAAAACAATCTCACCAGTGCACACAAAAACATGTCCATTTTCTCTCTTTTTCGTTGTGCGACCAGGAAGACTTGACATTTCTCGTGCTTTTGTTTCTTTTTTACCAAATCTTTGTACATAGTGTTTCCCGATGAAAAGTACGACAGATTAATCCTTGCCCTGAGCATCTGTTATTTGGCTCAAGAATGTACATAACTGACCCTGTTTTGATGGTGTGGGTGTATGCTTCTCTCCCCAACTAAATTTAGAATTCAAAATACGAATTAGTTACCATCTCTATTGTAATAGTTTATTGAGAAATAAATTGTTTTTGCTGTCGGGTTATTAATTTATGATCAATCGATTTTTCATTGCAACAATTTTATTTGCTTCCACACTTTTTCAAAACTCACTGGTTATTTGCAAAAATAGTAAAATTAGTTTCTACAACCCGTTTGTTTTTGAAAGTACGTCGAAAATGAGTTTTAAAAGGTCCTTAAGAAATGTTGGAAACGGCATATCATAGTCAGTTACTCTAGAATGGGTTTTAAGGTGTATTTGGTGTTTGGTTGTGCACCAAGGGTTGACGGGTTTCAAAATGATATTAACAGTTCAACGTTTGAGTAGCACAAATGAGAACTGTAATATCATGGGTGGCGTTTTATAATTATCATGTTAGTGAGCGGAAGCACTTATATTAGGAAGCCGTTACAATCATTATACTGCTGACAATCTTCCGACTCTCCCCTTCTTAGAAACGTAACACGACGAAACAAATAACCTTCCGTTATTAAATTGAAATTTCAAGAGCTAAGTGCAATGCAATCATGTGGACCTTCTCAATCAAATATGCGGAGCCTGTTGTGACGTGTGGCTGAAGTGAGAAATCTGAAATTAACATATTATTTAATGTCTCATTCGAACAAACTGGTCAATATTACTTAGTTAATACCGTCAAATTGAGTCAAGTTATTCTCATCTATTATAGTGTTTGTTTTCCTAAAGCTTGATCGTGAATTTTCTGCAGACCACAGCTTAGCTGTGACTTTTTTCCTATTTAGGAATTAATTATTGTTGTGATCAAACTGTTTTTAGTGAATTTCGATTATAAGGAGAATGGTGCCTTTGTAAGAATTGTGTTCTTACAAAACTGGTTTAGAAGTTCCCAATTTATCGGGATTTTTTTTTGTCGTCACCAGTAAACAATTCAATTTGTTTTTATTTAATTCAATTTAAAGTTTATTTAAATAGGTGTTTTGTTTACGTTAAAAAGTATCTGTTGGAGTATTATTTCGCAATATGAGTGACGTCCTACTCAATATTAACAGTGTTATTTGGTTTTCTAAGTAGTGCCACAAAATTCATTGAATTTTATAATTAAAATTGGTACAATAAAATGCCGTTCGAAATCGTTGTTGAGTTTGATTCACCTTTGTATGTTGGTAGGTGTGCATGAATGGAAATAATTGGAATTATACAAAATATTTGAATGAATGAGTTATTTGGTACATTTTGGGTCACCGACTGATGAATCTTATAGGTGACTCTTCGTATTTCTTTTTCAGAATGTAGTAAAGTTATAATTTTGGTGGATCGACGTGCTAACTGAATTCCCCCGCTTCTGTAGATGAAATAGAGTCATGGTACGAAAGTTTACTATCTAATATTATGCCTGGGTGTAGGGTCACCGGATAGGGACTAGAGAATAATTTTCTGTGGCTGTTCTATGTGTCTGTTGGGATCGCTGACTGGGAACTTGATGCTTTGGGTGGAGATCTTGCATGTTCTTTGATGGGCTTATTCTCTTGCTCTTCACAACAAATTATAATTAATGTTGACACTTGTCTGATCGGTATTGTTATATATTCATAAGGACAAAATGTGTACTATGTTCCTTCACACAAGAAAGAACCATTTTGGATGAGAACAGTCGCTGATTGCTGATGTATGGCTTTGGGTCGCACAAAAGTACAAAATGAAGATTCGATTATTCCCTGTTTAGTGAGCTACCTTTAATGAGCTCCATAAGCTTTTTGCCCAATCGAGTTCTATGTCAAGCAGACTGTGTTTGCAGTGTTACTAAGATGCACTGCTACTTGGGATTGGTGTTTCGATTGACATCACAAACTGCCAATCATACACACTGGGAATAGCTGCGCTCATTGAATTGAGGCAGGAATTCTTTGAGGCGTACACGACCCTCCAGAAGAATTTTAGATATTCACGATACGAAATCGGATCAATTTTCCTGTGTGGTAGCTTGGAAAGCTATTTATCACATTTAAATGCATGGGTTTAAACTAGGTTTTCAGAAGTCCTTGTTCAAAAACAGTAAGTTTGGGACACCCTCCATCAGTGATGGAACAGCAATGAAAAGTATACAACTTTGAGGATTTGAAGATGTGAAAAAAGGTAATTTAGGAAGAAATCGAATGACAGCATGATCCTAATGCAATGATCGATATAATTCGTTAGTACGTATGATGGGATTTATGGGTATGGGGAAGAAATTGCGTAGCAAAGTGTTTGGGACAGCTCAATAGCTCTAATAACATGAAATAGACTCGGTTATGAAGTCCCTTTTTGGATATACGGGGCTCTTACTGAAAAGGTCTTATCAAAATGAGTGCAATAATCAATGACTATATTCTTAACACTTTCTGCTATTGTATCAGGTCATAGCAGTTTGTTTTAATATATTATGAAGATGGACCACTTATACTAAACGTTGTCTCAGTTTTACGAATTTAGACCATCATCCTAAATGTCTGGGGACGAGAGGTCAATACAGTTCCAACTCTCAAAAGTCGGTATGATCTGCCTTATATCGTTTCATATTTCTATTATAACACTACTGTTGCATTGCCGAATATTTGCTTATTCAAGATCTCTGCTTTCTACCTAATTCGCCTACCCCTAATTGTCTCCTTCGCTTGTAGGGGTTGGTAAGAAGAAATGAATGGTTTTACCATGCAATCAAATCCCGTCGTTTTCTATCGTATTCGTTTTCCAATTGTCTCAAATTTATTCATTGGTTGCTTCATAATTTAATTCCGTTGATCCTCTTCCACTCCCTTCCAAGGTAACGAACCTGCTGTTCATCTAAAGCTAGCTTCTCATGATTATTTTTCGTTCGATCTTCCATTTTTTGAAAGATACCCTGTAACTAGTAGTTGTGGTTGACTATTTGCAAATTAGCAACTTTACTCACATTCTTAATTCGTTAAATATAACTGGACCAGAAAAACTGAATGAAATTCTTCCAGCAATTTTCTAGTCAAAAGAATGTCTTTAGTATCCCATCATTTTTTTTTTAAATTTATAGTTGGACTCAAATAAACAAAACTACAAAAATAAAATGGAATTTTGTGATGATTTGGTTCGAGGTGCTAACCAGTTCTTAATAATATCTTAAACTAACAAATCCTTTCTCCTGCATATTGAATTCGTTGCTGATGATTATTTGACATATTCCTAGTGTTGTATTGTCGTGTGAATTTGAGGCAGGTAATATTTAATATTCGATATAACTAATGACAAGTAGTTCAACAGATACCACTAAAATTAGCAGCGCTCCCTATCTTAATACACGGGAACATGAATGTTAATTAGTCTTGCACGAAATTTATATAGTTTCGTTGCCACTTTTTCGTTAACCTTTTTAAATATGAATGCGTATGCTTAAATTGGATGTTCGGTGGAGTATTGAGTTCAAAATTTCAAATTTTACTTGACGTGCTGGTTATTTTTACACGTGTATTTCTTTTGATTCCTAACTTTTGATTGAGATTCAAAATCCTCACAATTCTCGAATATAACCTAGAACGGCCCTACGCTTCAGCGGCCAACTGGCGGAAAGGTCACACAGTGGCTATATCCTTCCCTGAATAGTTGAAATTAATCTGGGTAATTTTAATATTAGACCTAATTCAGACGTTAGGATCAGTTCAATCATTAAAATTTACTGGTGATTTCTTTCATTAAGAGAAAACTTGTCATCTTATGTTGTGCGTTAACGTGTGTTTTAGGGAGACGCTGTCATACCCCTAATTCCCCCAATCGTAGCGCCTGTCATTCCGCCGCTTGTCGTTCCTACAGTCCCTGGTGACAAAGCAGTCAAATGATCATCGTCAAACGATTTACCAACTTAAAGTCAAATGAAATTAACACTCCTGAACGGTTTGTGACACCTACCTTTTTCTCTTTTTTTAAATTTGAATTGCAGAAAAATGAAACGAAATTCCTCTTTGACCTGCCTTGCTTGGGTCTGTAATAGTCTGACTAGATATCATTTCATGACAAATTGTTGGAGTGCATAAAATGAATTTGAATTCATCGAATGGAGCGTGAAACCATAACACTTTCAGAGTGTAGATTGTGATGAACTTTCTCAATTTATGATTTTCTCTTTTTCTCCTCTTCAACTTATAAATTATTATTTATTTTACAATATGTGAAATATAACATGATATATTTTTACAATGTACTTAGTCTCTTGTGTGGTGATCACTAGTTTTTGTAGAGTGGTCGGTTTGAATGTAGTGCCACGTTTTTTTAAACACCCCTCGACTGGTTTAATTAAGCCCTTTATATTTATTTCAATGTCATCTAAGAACCAAATTATCTCAGTATTATAATGATAAAATTATTTTTTTCCTCCTGGTTATAATATCTAGATCCCAACCGTTGGTGCACATTAGACATCCATGATGTAGACCTAAGAAGTATCTGTATATCTTATGAAACACCTTTTTCGTTGTAATCCCACTATTAAAGAAAGTTCCACCACGTGTGATTTGTTGCAATAATCCCTGTGACGCGCTGGATGTATGATAGATATACAGGGTGGAAGCAAATAATTGACGAAACATTTTTTTCTGTTAATCTGCATCAAAAATGTAGTAAAACCCCGCCAACCGCACTTTTCTATCCCAACTCGTTTTCTAGATATAATTTTTTAAAGTTTTTTTTTCTTAGAAAACCACGTTTTTTGACATAAAAACCCTCGTTTCTCCAATTTTAAACAACTTTTTTCTACTTTTGACCACATTTTCGGATTCATCATAAAATTTCCTTTCAACTAATGCACATTCATAATCATAAACCAACCTGTTAGGGCCACAAGGCAGTTCAAACATTGAAAATTAAAAAAATTGCTAGTTTCTGAATTACTGTTATTTTTACTGCACTTCCAAAAAACGTGCTGGAACTTGTCAAACCTCAGAAAAACTTGTAAATTTAATGAGCTCTCTAATGGTATGGTCAAATTTGCGATTCCGCTTCGGTCTCATGGAGGAATTCCAGTTTAATAGGAAGATATTCACGTTTTCTCTTGCCATCGTCGTTTTCTCGTTTTTCGTCACTTATCCGCTTCCACCCTGTATATTTACTTCAGGTTACCCAATATCTTCAGTGTTGTTTCAAGTTTCCCTTATCTTCTGCTTTATACTATCCTACTGTTGGTATCGTTGGTTGATTATAAATCCTACGAGTATATTCCATTTTTCAAATTCGTATAATAACCTCTTTTGCTTTCCATACCTCTCTTCAATCTTCAAGGTTTATAAGCGTCCATGTTGGTCTTTTCTTCTGCATTTGAACTGGCCAGTATGGTTAACCTTCAGGTCTCATCCCAACTCAGAGGTTCGCGGTGCATCCGGGGGAAGACACAATCACCTTCTTCTGAACTTTCCCAGAAATTTTTCTTCTACTTAACACTTCAAAACACCTTCATCTTTAAAAGATATCCGATTACGACCATTTCAAAATAATGTCATAACACGATTCGTGAGTCGCATTTGTCTATTTTTCGTTTTGACTGAAATATTTCAATTTAATAATCGAAATAATTTGTTCGATCATTTCATGAAATCAAGAGATGGCTTTTGTGAGGCCCAAATTTTCATACAGTACGCAAAATGTTTTCTTATTCTCGGGAAAAATTAGTAAAGCACTGTGTAACTCACATTATTTTCATGGAAATATAGACAACGTCCTATCTTACTCCGTTTTTATTGGAATGGGTTTCCACAACTTCGTCGCGAATGACTCAGTCCGTATTAGAGTTCTCAATCGAAAAAAATATCGTAATTTATATCGTAGAATATTTTGAAAGTCCGTAGTTTGTCAGTTCTTTTTGGTCTAATTGATCTTGGTGTTCAATTCGTCCACTTCATACAACAATTCTATTTATTAATCCAGGGGCCTTCAGTGATTTTTTAAAACTTCATTAGCATCTAGGGTTTACTAGGACCAAGGGAGTTTTGTCAGCTTGACAAGTTCATTATGGAAAATTAAATTTATTGAAAAGAGACTTGCATTGCAGTTACATCAGTTGATTCGATCATCGCATCTATACGGCCATTTTCACTACGTCCAAACATATAGTTGTGTCAGTGTAAGAAGTGTGAGTGGTACTTGGGAGCAGGGGAAGTAGCAGTCTGATACCGATTCCCCTACCCCCTTCTCCACTACCTGCTCCTGCCATGTGGAGGAAAACCAGTTGCAGGGCTTGCAGACAGTGTGGGTGGTGGTTAGATGAGTGTGAAGGGGATGATGGACTGCGGTCAGCTGATTTCCCAACCTCCTTCCCCTCTAATAACTTTTAAGCTGACCCGACTCAGTGGCGAAGCCTGTGGTCATCTCTGGATTCGGCGATGACCAGACGATTTAATAAATTTAAAGAATTAGTTAATACTAATGTTAAATATACAATTTCCTTTTTTTAAAAAGAAATGTTCATGCTCGCAGTTGGCGCAATTACTGCCTCATCAGCGACATTAGCGCTGTCATTCTGCGTATCTCATACATCCCCCCACACCCACCGTAGAGGACCCCCCTCATCTTACTCCTTCCAAAACATCGACCAATCAAATCGCTTTGATACTCGTGCTCAAACACGCAGCTTCAAGCGAGTCCAGTAACCTTCGGGAGCTCTCCTGACTTCTCGGTGGCGTCCGTGGAATTTTAGTTCAAAGTCACAATTACAGGGTTACCTTAGCAAGCAATTTTCAACCTTAAGGCGGGGTTTGTGAATTTCATACGTCAAAAACACCTTAGATTGGCGTTTTTGACAGGTAATTTTTCAAAATTTCCCGGGGGAGGAACCCCTTCTTTGCTGGGGGAGGCCCCCCAGACCCCCCCACTTCTGGTTACTAATCGCCGCCACTGGCGATGACCTACCAAAAATGTCACGCCTCGCCACTGACCCGACTATATTCACATTTGTGTTACGTATGAATCTATGGTGTGCTTTTTTTCTGTTGAAAGCTCTACCTTTATAGAGAGTGAGCGATTCAGGTGGGATCATCCAATTCATTAAGTGATTTAAAATTTTGTTATTATTAACACATTTAACGTGTATTTAAAGTAGACTGTGTTGGGCAAATTCTTAGATGACCGCTCAAGCAGCCATCTGCATGGAGTGCCACAAATCATAATTCTTTATTATGGAAATGGAAAAGGTCTGCCAAGCTGGGTGTTGCAGATCAGCTACATGGCGGTATAGCAATCTTAAAGATGTATAAACTTGTTACAAGGATGCGAGTGACACAATAACACGGAACATATTCCTACGCATACCAACCCCTTGAAGTAGGTGAGTTGACCTGTTTTGAAGGTCTCCTGTCTCGCTGATTATATAGCAATGCAAAAATACACTACCAAGGAGATGGCACAGCAGCTTCCTCGTTACATCCTTTATCATATGAACTAAATTGAATCAAAATTGTAAAAGTTATACCTGTTTCAAGAATTTCACGTTAGCGCATGCGCATAGCGTACAGCTGATTATATTCAGATGAAATTCTTGTAGGACCTCAAGAGACCTTATCTGCATAGTCCCTCAAAATATGGGCTAAATTCATCCAAAATTATATTGTGGAAGTCAAGAGGCCTATGCATAGTCTGTAACAAAAAAAGTTATGCGGACAGACCGACAGACACGGAACCAAATTTGTTCAGTAGGCTATGAAACGCAAAATGCGAGTGGAAATTTTGAATTTGGAGAACAAAAGCTTTTTTGGCTCCCGAAAGTGAACACAAGGCTTCCGCTGCTTCGCAGACTCGGAAGCAATAGTAAGATCGACTTGGGATTGATGGGATGATTAAACCTCCTTTTCCGAACTAACCCCAATTTTCAGAAGATCAGACAATAAGAAAGTGGTAATATGATTGATGAATTCGCAATGAGATCGCGAATTGAACAATTAGATTTGTTGTGACTTGTGAGCAATGCATCTCATAGCACACATCTACATCCAAACCTACATATCCTACATCAAAATTTTATTACAGTTAGGTGAACTGTAGAAAGTTTCAGAGAATTACCTAAATGGTAAAATTCAAATGGAAACTTTGACTTTGGCGAAAAACATTTAAAGGTTAAGACATTGCTTTGGGTACTACTTTTGATAGGCCTTCTTACATAAAATGCAAAGAAAAATACCAAACTTATTTCGAAAATTTTCAACATTCCTACCTACTGAAAGAAAATGAACGTAATCATATTTATATGTAGATAATTAGGTGCCTTACCTATTACCTTAGTAAATTTAAAGGAAGATCAGGCACATTGTATCCTACGTTTGCAGCTGAACATTAGCCATCTATAAATTACAATTACTTAACCTTTCTTTTGACTGACATTTAGAAACATTCTTTTTCCTAACAATTCTTAAAAATACTCGAATGAACTGGTTATTGGCTAAGAATCGTCTTTGCATGCTACTCATTACTTCTGCACCCAATCTTTGACTCTAAATAACGTTACAGGATTTGAAATCACCGACAACATAAGTCTCAAAAAGCAAACAAACCGAATGGGCAAACAATGCTGGCAACTAGGTTAAAGTCTTTTATTGAATGGTTCACGTATTGAATGTTTTGGTCGTTCGATTCGATTATTCTGATCGATTTCAATCACCAGTGATTGTTGATTCACCACTGATGTTTTGCCTACTTGAGGTTCTATTCATTTAATTTTACCATTATTCCTCCTGGGACTCGAACCAAAATCCAGAAACAATTATGACTTTCATGAGTTAGTCAAACATAATGATGGTTAGAAAGTTATTACTATTGATACTGCTGCATTGAATCGATCACTCGAAATTGACTAGATGTTAATGGCAGGACTAACATGGCTTTGCCCCCATGATGTTTCCGAAAGTCAAAAGCAGGGAAGATGAGGTGGTAGGAGGTGGTAAGATTACAGGTTTATGGCTTCGACTCCTTTCACAGTAATAATGATGGTGGGCTGCTCTAAAAAGTAAGATGGAGAATGAAATAATAGCTTTCTTAGTTACTAGACAACCAGATCCGCTTAACAGGTGTGTTTTGTGGATTGCATCCTTCAATTGTAGGTTATTGATGCTGAAATGAACGTGAAATAAATTTTTCGTCACAGTGTCCGTTTTAAGACAAACGTTTGCATCCTCTGCTCATTTTTTTATTTTTTTTTTTATAGAGGTTGGTGGAAAATCCATTACTGGACTGACAGTGAGGGGGGTATATCAAGAGATGTGTCCCCCTCACCCTTTGTGTCGGGGTCTCCATCGTGGCATACCGACTAAAAAACACCGTTCCTCTCGTCTTTTAGGACTTTCCCGGGACTGCTTTTTGGCATTACTTCGGGACAGCCCCCTTTTTAACCTCGTGAGGGTTCCTCCTGGTCTTCACTATTTCTACTCTGGCTCATTCCCAGCTTCTGTTCACTTCCTTCTCTTTGAGCACCATAGTGATATACGTGCTGACTGTACTCCAGTTCTCCGCAGATTGTATCATCTTTTCTATTACTGTTTCTGGGCTAAGATCGCCTATTACTCCAACCAATTCCTGCCTTAGCTGCTGCCATTTTGGGCATATAAAGAATGTGTGCTCTACGTAATCGTCCCCCATCCGGCAGTACACACACCTTGCCTCGGAGGTCTTCCCTATTTTCTTTAGGAACGACCGATAATAACCATGCCCCGTCAGGAACTGGGTTAAATAGTAATTAACGTCGCCCTGTTTCCTCTCCGTCCATTTTTGCACTTCCCCGATCAGACGTGCTGTCCACCAGCCTCTTTGCTCATGGAAGGTTCTGATCGTCTTCAATTATGCCACTGATTCCAGTCCAAAATCCTCAGTCCAGAGCAACGAGTACCGCTATTACTAAGTCTGACCAAGAGCACTTCCCCCTGCTTGCTCAGGTTGTGTGAGATTTTCGCTGCCCAACTGCATTATCGGCAAAGCCCAGGAAGGTATATTTTGCGCATTGATTCCACTAGCGTAATCCTTGTGCACTCTTCTACCTCTATCCAACTGAATCTTCAAATGAAGATGGAGGGATTTTGAAACATTATCATTGATTTTTTTTGTTGGTTTATTGACGGTGTTAATTATGCATCGTTTATATTCAAGCCCTGTATAAAACAAGTTGCTTGAAATTACTTTCAGTTCTCCCTAATTTCCCATTATTGTAGTTTCAGACTGGCGCAACTATCCACGTATAGCTAACTGTGGCCTCGAAGGTTGGGGTACTACCTCATCTGGTTACATATTGTACAAAGCACCATTTTTTGGGGATACATTCCAGCGTTTTATTTTGGTATAGTTACTTTTAAGACGTGTGCATTACAAAATGTAAATATTGCCTTTTTTTTCGTTACTACTCAAGTTATGATTTATGTGAACTTATCTATTGATGATGAAACTGTAGAAAAATCGTAGAATCTCCTCATTGCCGGTCGTGGCAATATTTTTTGACAATAGTGTCTGTTCGTGTTGGGAAAGCGGGCTTGGTGTTAATACCATTGAAATAAAAATAGTTAGAAGAATAGCTTATTCCAAGTGTAAAATTGTGTAAATACAGATCTCCATTTAAACATGAATGCAATGCAGTTGATTCGTTGGTACCTAGTATTCGGAATTATCAGGATTTCTCATCAGTAGCGAAATGAGTGAAAATCATCGTGATGATGGAGGTTTTGAATGAAACTAAACGATTATCCTGCTCAACAGAGATATATTATATTCATCAACATAGAACCATCTACCTTTCTTACGATCACTAGCATGTTTACTTCTAACACGTTTCATTTCATTCAAACTATGACAATCTATGAGTAAATGCATTTCTTATGTTTCCTTCAAACTAATTAAAAACATCAAGTTTATTAAGTAGATTTTAATGTATCTAACACAGAGAGGTTAATAGTGCCAAAGACAATGGGTATTAATTCCATCCATTGTGAGATCCTGCTCAAACAAGGTACCCAGCTGCCTACTTATTTAAAATATTAGTTCCGATACTCTTGACAACATTGTCGATGGCACAATAATTAAAGGGGACAAATTGCGGGGACACATACATTTAGAAATTAGGACCAGGAGAGAGCTTGCAACATGGATTTAGAAAGTATGAATTTACTGGAAAATCTCATTTTATTTGGAGGGAATAAGAGGCCGGAAGTATATTGAGAAATCACGAATTTCTGTTTTTACTGTGTTATTTATATGTTTGAGTGAAGTAGTCCACAAGTTGGCAGGAAGGTCCATTATATGTACTAGGAAATCATTTGTGGGATTAGTTTTTCTTTAAACAAATCAGGAATCTTTCTGATTGACTGATTCTAACATGATTTGCCTATTACAGCGATCACTGACAGTTTCCCATGGTTGATAGGCATGATCAGTATTTTTTTGCCTATCAAAGATCGCTCTCCTATTCGTTAACCAGTTCCACTTAGTGGTTTTATTAAAATTATTCAAAAAGAGATCCTATTAAGACTGATAATAGTGAACGAAGTAGACAATTATTTGGAAGATATGAGTTTCAACTATAATTGAATGCAAACCTACCTGCCTCTTTGTGGGGATTACAGAAAAAAATGCTGTGTGGATTGGATAATAATGGCAACTGTCGTGCATGCCACACACAGTGTGGCCACTGTTGAATTTTATACAACATTTGGCAATAATGTGTATGACTGTATTACAAATCAACTCAAAACTGGTATCATGATTCATTCAAAAAGTAGGTGGGCACAAAAGTTTTAGAATAATGTAGAAGCATCTGTTTAGCACCACTAACAGTACACTTGATAATATAAATATTAGGCAATTTGGAAGTTAGTAGGAAGAAAGATGTATCTATAGCGATCAGCTCTAACTTAATTATATCAAGATCGAGTTGCTAGTACCAAGAATATCAGGGACCACGGAAAATGTAAACTTCCACTGAGCCATATTGTGTACAATAGTGTGGTTTTAATTTTCAATTGAAAATAGGTTAGTACCTAGGTACCTACCTAGAGTGAGTAATGGAAATGCGTTAGGAGCTAGTACAAATTATATTTATTTGATAATTTACATGAATAAATGACCTACATTGTCTTGATTGTCTTTAAACTGTCAAGATTCAAGAAATGTCCCTCTTCAGAAATCAATATCTTAAGGATTGCAGGCGAACCTGGCCCAACTTTAGTTGTGGATTTCTCGAGCTCAAGCCGAATTAACCTAATCAATGCTAACCTCGAGGGCCTTTCTGAAGAATAGGAGAACCAGAAAATACTTTATATGCACTTCTTCAAACGTGTCAGAAGGCTTAGTGTTCACAGTGCCGCCTAACGGATTGTACTGTTTAATTCACAACTTGTGCCAAAGATCTTAAATATCAGACAATCTATAGCGCGCTCTCACTATTGAAACCCGAGGGATCTGTACGAATGGGTCAGAAGGGTAACATCGTGGTATTACCATGTCAGGAAGAATGATGGCAATAATTTGGTGGTAACAGCACCATGTCAGCGCTGAATGGATTTTAAAAAATTGGGAAAATACCTATGGAAGAATTATTGGACTTCATGAATTGTATTCACTTACCAGTGCCAAAACAAGTCGTACAGATTTGGAGGATAATTAAGACAAAAAAGGTCGTCCAGCATTTGTGGAAGACGTGAAAGAAGTTGAGGAGACGATCTTAGCCCCGTCGTTGAAACAAGATGCTAATTCTGGAAACCTACCAAATCTTACTGAAGA
This sequence comes from Creontiades dilutus, assembly GCA_031894815.1. Taxonomy (NCBI): domain Eukaryota; kingdom Metazoa; phylum Arthropoda; class Insecta; order Hemiptera; family Miridae; genus Creontiades; species Creontiades dilutus. The sequence goes on along the minus strand of JAVIWC010000994.1, from coordinate 121,340 downwards.
GGTGTGTGGTAATAGATCAATACCCGCATTTCATGAATGTGCTGAAACGTTAACCAACAAATGGCAGAAGAGGTTGAAACAAAGTTAGGTATGTTATTACAAATACTACACGCCAATAATCAATTCCAAATGGTGTAAAAATCCACTAGTAGGATCCCTAGTAGTTTTGTATGTTCCCAGCTGCCCATAATTTGTCTCTTATTTATACAAGCTCCTTACGAATTTCCATTCCAAGTAAATTTCAAATGCATAATACGCTTGTTATTGGTGGGTACTAAGTGAAAATCTATTCTATGTATAATCACGATTCACTCGTTGATTTATCAAGATTCAACAAAGTGAGGGAGATTCACAGTTCAATATCGTATTCGATAGGTCGGTAGGTACAAAACAAAAATACATCCATCTTCATCCAAAAATTACTTCTTCAACTACAGTGATACTTTCCAACGTTTACTACAATATTATAAAGAACTCCGTTTTACTCTTATTCAACTTCATCAATGATTCACTTTGAGTCGCTTTCAATCTAGGTAAACTGATGTTCCAAAAGACGTAAAAAACCTTAAATCTAGTTTACCGACGATTTCTCGTAACTTTACTACGCTGAACTACCTACTTCTATTTTTGAAAAAAGTTTTAACCCTAAGCCAGGGTGTTTCCCTGTCAGACTTCGTTATGAGTTATCTACACTGAAGATCCTGTAAAACTAGCGGATTGCACCTACCAATGTTGATTGGTCCTTTTTTCCCCTCTGTGAACCTTCTGAAACTAGTTAGGTCTGTGTTATGTACTTATACGGTTTTCTTCTTTACCTGTGTACCTACCCTTCAACACCCTGCGTTGTATTACTTCAGTACGGTATAAAATACGACTTGTTGAATTGACTGTTGTTTTTCCCAATTTTAAATAAAGGAGAAATATAAAGTACGTTCAGTCTATAGAACTAAAATTTACCACACTTCATTGTCAAACCTTTCCTTATTTTTTCCCACAATGAATCCCCAAAGTGATTGAAGCATCGCAATAACTCTGGCTATGAAATGCCGAAAATTGGGGCATTTTTTCTCTAACGGTATACATTCTGGAAGGAATTTCCAAAAGTATTTATATTGTGAGGCCATTAAATGATTCAGCGGGAATGATCTACCCACTACCAAAGGTTCTTTTCGAGAGGTGAATGTTTCAAACTTCAAAAATTTTGCCATTATCAGCCCAGCCCCATATTTACTCTCACTTTGTCATTTTCGAAAATTTTCGATTTCAAAAAATAGAACGCGTACATCGACAAGCGTGTTTCTATTCCATCTGAGAACCATTGTGCCAAGTTGGGTACCAATATCTCAAGTTTCAACTATCGATTCGTTTAATTTGTACTGCCATTGGAATTATGAATTTTAATCTATCTGTAAAAATTAATAATAATACAATTAAAACAACGAATAATAATAGGTTTCTAATTCCTACCCTGACAAACCCTGTGCCACAGGATGGCTTATGACAAAACTCATTACTCAAACTATACACAATTCGTACAATATTTAATTAATAATAAATAATGTAATTTAATATTTCATTCTTACTGAAAGAGTAAATAGGCAGCCTCTAGTCGTCAATATGAGATTCTACGTAATGGAGTGGCGTGAACTGAATTAGCTTCCTACGATTTGATTAAATCTGTTTCGTATTCTACTAAAAATCGTATTCAATAAATTATACAAGTCGTTGTTGTTACATTGAGTAGGTAGGTACATTAGTCTCATTTCCACTCGACAGTGGGTAATTGCACGGTTTGTAGAAGAAGGCGGTAGGGGTCATCAGCTCGACGCTCGGGGAAAACCCAACTCACGTGACGTGTCTGGTGAAGACCTTTTCCTGTTCATCTCGCCCATCACCGGACAACGCTACATGACACCGGTCGCCGCTCATGTGAACAACGTTATTTTTGTTTATTGCAGCTCGAATATGGTGTGCTGTGCAATTCCTGGTTGTGACAATTACAATGTACCAAAAAAAAGTCCGAATTTCATTTTCACCGTTTTCCAAAGGACAAAATATTGCGATCAAATTGGGTTAACGTTTGTAAGCGGGCTGACGCATTTTCGGTGGATTTTTCGCTTGTCTATTCGGTTCTTTTTGATGATACGCATTACATTCGAGACTTGAGAAATGAACTGCTCAATACCATCCCTAAATTTGAGCTAAAACGGTATGCAATTCCTCATTTATTCCAGCCGAAAAGTACCTAGTTCCTTGGGCGATTCAAATACACCTTCTTCGCTGGCTCGGAAATAAGAATAAAAAAACGGAATGCGCGTATAGAACTGAAGGATCTTTTGAAATCACCATTAAAAGGATCAAATGAACGGATCAATGTGGCGGATGAGATTACGAATGGTTTAGACGAAGATGTGGCCGCGATATCTATTGTGACGGATGAAAACGAACAGCCATCGGAAATGTTGTTCCTTTTTAGTGAAAATATGAGGTTGAAAAAAGAAAATGAAATTTTAGAGCAACGTCTTGAAGCTAACGGAGGAATTAGCCATGTTTCGAAAAATGACATCGGTTTTTGATGGCCATTTTTCATCGAATCAGCAGCAAGCACTGTTAAAGGGAAGATGTAAGAGATGGTCGACGGATGATATCGCGATGGATAATACTCTGCGCTCTCTGTCATATAAAGCATTTCACTATGCAAAAAATGTGCTGAATTACCCACTTCCAAGTGAGAGCACTATCAAGAGGCGGATTCTTCAGTTTTCAGTGACTCCTGGCTTCATTCACCTTAGTTTGAATATTTCAAAAGCCCAAGCACAAGTGTTTTCATACTTCTTCCTCATTAAAAGAGAATAAACAATTAGCAGAACAATTACAGAAGGAGGATCTAGGTTGAACCACACGGCGCTTTCCCGAAAAACGTTTAGTTCAATGCAAAAGAAACGGAGCGCCTGGTCTGGTCTTCACCAGTGACGTCACGCTGCCGCAACTCGCTTCCTAATGACCCCTACCGCGTTCTTCTACTAACCGTGGGTAATTGTTTCGAAACGTAGAGTACTCCCTGTTTTAATTAGCGTGACATTTTCGTCCGCCGTCCATTTTACAAATAAACCTTGAAAAAAATCCTATTCTACGTGTTTCTCCTCTGAGTTATAGGAACGTATCAGTCGGCAAATTTCCACCCGAAAATCGTGATCCCCTTTATTCATTTTTCCACGAACTACGACTAACAACAGCTTTTTAGAATTGTTCGCTGCTCGCTATTTACTATCATTATTTTAACAATAATTATTCTTGGGTTTCAAATCTCAAATCGTTAACAGTAGGTATCATTCTTAAACTTTAAATTTTGCGACGAAATATAAACGCCGGCTATTCTTTCATCCACTTCACCGTATTCAGAAAACACTTTTAAACACATATTAAAAGGCACCTAGGTGGTGCGATTTAACTCAACTTCAAAAAGCTAATTGGAAGTATAACTGAAATTAAAAGAAGAAATTCCCCAAGAAGTTTTCCCAAGGGCTTGACGATCATTGGATGGTTAACTAGGACCTTATGTAGGTAAGGTACCTTTACACACTGCTAGGACTGTTCGTTTCAGATTTCGATCATTAAGCAATTGTGTGAGCATGAAATGAATTAAGAAACACCTAAATAAATTAAGAACCTACTTGGATATATCGAACGTAAATTTGGCATGAAACCAGATCGTTCAACTTCATTATTGTACCTATAATGGAGTTGATAGAGTATTTTAAATTGCATTTTTAAGTAAAGTGTTATGGATTGAATTCATCAGTGATACACAAAAAGCAAACTACCATCCTCTGAACCGAGTCAAAGATTATTTTAAAGTTGTTCTTCATCAGGGGCTTTAGAAAATTATGCTTTTTTGAATACCAAATAACTGAACTTAAAACTATCCAAGAGCCCCATTTTTTTTGTTTTAACTTTTCAACCGTAAATTAAAAGGGGTTTCCCGACTGAATCGTTAAAAATACCTACCATTCTCAAATACTTATTAAAAGTCAATGTTGAACTTGAAAATTTCAGAAAAATTTTGAACAATTAGTAATAAAATTAATTAGTTTATTGAGCTCCTGCTGTACCTGTGACTTTTATGTTTCCTATTCGATCATTATTGAAATCGCTTTCTATCAGTACTTAATTCACATTATAATTCTTATTTGTCATTTAGCACTGTAAAAGAGATTAGTATCTACCTTGTTTTTGTGCGTTTTCAATTAATGTTTTTTCTCCCAGTCAAACCCGCTAATGCACGTAGACAAACATCCTTACTGTTTCACTCAGTACCTAGATTTTTGTTAAGCCATTCTTATTTCTGATTTGTGCGATTGTCAGGATTCAACCAATTGCAACAGTCCTATCGATATATTTTTGTAATTATTTCAGTTTCCATTGTTCAAAACCGTGATTTTTGAAAATTGAATGGCTATTGAAGTTGCCCCAGTTTCCATTGCCACAAATTTAGATAGAGAAAACACTTTAGATGGCATTTATGTGCCATACTTAGAAATGAGGTAAAGTTTAGCAAAATATAGTAGTTTTTATCGAATTTTTGAAAATATCAAAAATGGGGGCTTGAGATTTGAAAAACTCACACGTTTTGAGAAACATTTTACATCAAATTCAGATTCTATTGAAAAAAATAATAAAAAATGAAATAAAAATAATAATAAATAAATAATGATAAAAAATGAAAAATAAAATAAATAATAATAAAACTTCAAGCAAAACCCTTTGTAACGAATGCAATCGATGGACAGCAATTAAGTGACAACTCTACACATAAAGTATCTCTAACTGAATCGTTATGTACAGTTGTATTTTCAACTGTTTTAAGTTGTTTTGTTATCGGAGTAAAAATAGGCAAATAATCTGTAAGAACCCTTTTGGGATGAAGCACTTTTGAACAGATAGATCGGGACAAAATTTATTATTATTTAATGGCCAAATTTGTAGGCCTTTCGTCACTGAACGAATTCTGGCTAATGCACTGAACAGTAAAACGTGGTGCACCCAACCAACTCATCAACCTGTTGTTATTCAATAACAAATCATATAAATCAATAATTATCATATACGGCGATAAATCTTCTTGAAGAATGAAATGAAATTAATCATAATGATCAATTTAATCATATTAAAAAATATATTGCACTCGTATTATGTTAGAAATACAAAATCCACTCAAAATGCAGGTGGAAACTACAAGTTTAAAACATCCTATCACACCTATTAACAAGAGAAACGTTTAATTCGAGATAGGGAAGTAAATTAGGTCCTATGAGATCTCTCAACTAAATAATAACTTAACGTCTACCTTCAGAATCTAAAGACCTGAAGGACAAAACAGAACATTGATAAATCACCGTGAATTTCAATGAACATCAATACTTAAAATTGGTAAGTAATCCATGTTTTTTTTTTGGCTCGTATCACATTTTTCAAACGAATACAACTAATTGATAATCAACTCACTGATAACTATCTTGTATACAGTTTTTACACAAATTTATCAGGAAGATAATGTTACCAGGTAGTTGGATAACACGATATTTAAAGAAACAGTATACTACTAAAAATTTTAAAATGTTAAACGGCAGAAGTTTTTTGTAGTGCTAGTGTCATAACTGTTTGAGCTATTTTCTAAATTTCACTCTAATGGAAAATATCTTGACAGTTGATTGTTTTAGGCCTGTTCACTAAGACTAATTGAATACTCTCAAATGTTTCTTATCTACACTTGCAGAAGACAGTCTGCGAAGGTGCAAATATCTTCCCTTGTTGAGTGACAGTCGAACTTGGTGCTTACACTTAAACGGAATGCTTAAGAAGTAAACATAAACAGATCTACTGGAAACTGTTGAAAAAGGGTTCCTTAAAGGCTCAAACTGAGATTAAAAAAATTATAAACCAAAATGGGATTGGCTAGAGAATTAGGCTTCTGAGATGTTACAATGAGTAAAAATAGTAGAAGTTTAATTCAACAGTTGGTACCGAAGGCGTGGAAGTACCTTATTATTTAAGACAATATTGGAGACATCTTCAAAGAAAAGCACTGGTCTCGGATAGGGAAATAAATTCTTATTTCAAGAGAACTCGACGAGGTGTCGTTATCCTTCAGTAGCTTGGAGCTTTGAGTCTTCATTCGGTCGTATGAGATTACGTGAGGTCATTAAGATACAGGTTAGCCGAATTCCTTGTTGGAACTTCACAATTGACAAAATACGCAGTTATACCATTGCCCATATAGGAGCGACCCCGGACCGCTGGGACGAAAACCCCTTCCCCGCCATCAGGTGGCAACACTGCAGCGGACCCTTTAACTCGGCCGACTATCCCTCATTAGCAGCAGTAAAGCCCCTTTCAATCTTCCCCTCTTAACGCAAGACGTTTTAGTTGTTTTTGTTGAAAAATGTAATTTTTTGTGAGATTCAAAATGTTCTCGTCGTTCTGAGGAAAACAAGTCTACATTTCATATCAATCGGTTCAGGAACACCTTATCAAACAAGTATGTGGGCGTATTGCAAAAGTGTAATAAATTGCAAAAAACGCTGCAAATTTGATTACACGTGGGTTTATTATTCTTGTGTCGAACTTTATTACACTTAAACTCATGTTTCTTTGATCCAATCCTGTCAGATGGGATGGGGCTCGAAAAACCTTTACCTGGTGTTTAAGAGATTTGCAGATAAATATGTTTTCAACGTTGGAATGATTACACGTTGATGATAGATCCCGATGTGTCCAGGTTTGTACGGCATAATTAGACTCTACCAGAAATTCTTTTCCACGGTATTCGAGTTTCGGTACCAACTTTGAATTACCCTAAAGAAAAATACTGCTATTACAATGTTCAACTAGTTTGGTGTCCAGCATCGGAATTTGGCCTTGCGTTAATAAACCGAAGAGGTCAATTGCAATTTCCAAATAGACAGAGGCCTTTTGAAGACAGTCACTTGACCCCGTTCCTTGCCACCTACAATGAAAACGCAAAAGGTAGTTGAGTCTTTTTCAGCTCTCGTGGCGCTCATTGCTCGGCCTTTCTTATCCTTGAAAGCGTTCATCTGAGCATTGTAAGCTGTGGAAGTCAACGGAAGACTCCTCGGTGGCATCGGCTTCAACTCTATCATCTCCATGGTGCTGCTACTCCTGCCCATTCCATCTTCGAGTAAACTGTCTGGAGGGCTGTTCAGAACCTTGACATATTCCGTGTCTTGTAGGATATCTTTGATGTCCGGCCCCATGTAGTTAGGATTGGAGAAACTGTACGGCCCTTCTCTGTCTTTCTTGTTTTTCTCATTACAAGACGATATTTTGTTCATGGTTTCAATACTAGCGTAGTCAGAGGTCTGATCGAAATTTTCTTCGGGAGTGGCTATAGGGTTTCCAAATCGCACAGAAGCCGATTTCGGGATGCCACGTTTGATTTTTGGCTGAAACTGTTGGTGTATGGAAGAAAAATCTTGTTTAACAGACTCAGGAGCTTGTTCATCGTCCAAATACACTAGTTTTGTGACTTCGACTGGGGTGAGCGTGCAAGAAGACAAGGAAGCAAAGTTTGGGACGGAAACAGGGTCTCTAGGAAGAGTGTTTTGGGGGGCAGTAGAAGGGGAAGTTACAGATTTCGCTATGACGTGGTGACTTTGGGATTTCACCATCTCAATTCCTAAAGAGGTTTCCGATATACTTTCGGAACTACTTAACATGGAATAACTACATTTGGCGTTGTTCTGACCCAACCTTGTCAGATTCATTTGGCTAAATTTGGAGATCTCTTTGAGGATACTAAGGTTCGAAGCGCTGGGAGTGCCTCCTCTGTGGCCTGTTGAAGACTTGGGACGGCTGTTCTGCCGGTCTATGGATCCTCCACCCCTGAATCTCTTAGGGGAAGACTTGCTGACGCAGGAATTATTCTGGAGGAGGAGCTCTGGAACAGTCAGTGCCACGCTTTCCGACCTGGGTTGTGGAGGGACTCCTTCAAGCGCCAATTTTTCCCAAGTTTCAGTACCTTGAATCCCAATAGAAATCTAAATTAGTATCTACCAAAACGTTCAACAGGAATTGAAGAGCGACTTTTCATTTTTCGAAACCGCTCAATATCAGATTTTGAGTTTCACTTCGACTTTTTATGCAAAGTTACATAGATATCCTAGTATACAACTCATCTTCTGAGAGATATTTTTTCACTAAGAACTTCTCTACCTAGTAAGTTTGTCAATTTACTGTTTCAAGAAGTTAATCATTAAACGTTATATTTACTTTTCGAATCGGAATTTCATAAGGAACAATCATTTTGATGCATAAGGCAACATTTATTTATGACGTAGATACTACTCGTATGTTGCTTAGCAGGTCCAAAAATATTATGAAAAAAACTTATATTCGCCTTTATTATGCTATTTTTATTATGCTCACCGAAGTGAAATCTCCAGAGTTCGTTGTTAGGCTGACCATCTCGCTCTCCGCCGAAGATGAGCATCGAACTAGGGAGCTTACAGGTGGCGTGGCTGTGCAAGGGGCCTGGGCTCACTTTGTTCTTCACAGGATGCCACACTCTTCGTACTGAAATAATTATAGCGTGCTCTCAATATGTAGGTACTGAGTTCGTTTTAAAACATATAAATGTACGAATCAATATAGAATTTTGAGTTATTTTCATAAGCATGCCAAGTAAAAAGGGTACTATTTTTAAAAGTTTCTTTATCTGCTTTTTAGTTTATAAGTTTTTCCGTTTATTTTTACGCTTCTTAGCACCAAGGGTCGACAACGACATGGGAGCAGAAATACACAGAAGAACCGCAGCGGCAAACCAATGCTATTTGAAATAGTGTTGGAATTATCTATGATAATTAACACTTATTTCTACCCCAAAAACCTAATTTACTATTTCAATAGTTTAAACTTGAAAATAGAAATTAATGGTGAATTGGGTATTTTTAATTAATAACAAATCGGATTGGAGTTTATATAGATTTATTGAATCTGATATAGGTCCGATATGAAATCAAGAGAGAATTTGGGTTTTAGTTAGGAAACCGCAAATATAGGAAAAGGGACTTACCAGTTATGAGACGGGTAGGGATCAACTGATGTCTCACAACGCGCCTCTTAGAGGAGATGAAGTATCGGTCCGCGTTCGCGTAGCAGTTCCAGGAACTGCTACATATTTTGGACTCCTGAAGCACCTCAAAAGCAAGGTCATATCCCGGCGAACCAAGATCCGTCTATACAAGACTTTGATAAGACCAGTCCTCACCTATGGTTCTGAAAGTTGGACATTATCCAAAGCCCATGAAGACGAGCTACTCCGGTTTGAACGGAGAGTTCTGAGGCGGATTTTTGGGGGGATTTTTGACCCCTCTGACCTAGCATGGCGAAGACGCACAAATGCAGAAGTTGTGGAGCTTTATGGAGATTGCAATGTGGTCTGTCTTATAAGGGTGGGTCGTCTCCGCTGGGCAGGACACCTTGCACGCATGAGTGTGGATTCCGTGCCCAGAAAGATACTAGACGAAAAGATATATGCCACCAGGAGACGAGGACGCCCGAAGTTACGGTGGGTAGACGGAGTGAAAGTAGACGCCCGAATGTTGTTGGGAACCATAGACTGGAGAGCAGCAGCACATAACCGAGAAGACTGGCGCAGGCTGCTACAGGAGGCCCTGTCCCCTCGCGGGATGTAGTGCCAGGGAAGAAGAGAAGCACCAAGGGTCACCCGAAGATTTGTGCAAATGATGAATAGCTCATAGATTTGCGATAAAAGTTAATTTGTTTGTTTTAGTAAAACAGGGTGTCTAGCAATTATTCAAAAATAAATTCAAGACTTTTTCCATACTTTTCAAGACTTTTTTTTTCCACAAATTTCCAGATTTTTCCGCGGTAATACATTCATGTTATATTGAAATAAAAAGAACTTTTATTTCAGGTGAACATAGAATATGAAAAAATTTCATTAGAATTAAAAATACCAAGTGGACATAAAATGAAGTAAAATGTCTTGAATCACTTAAAAAAATCATATTTAATTATATTTACAGTTTATGAAAGTAAAATGTCTTGAATCACTTCAAGGCCATCAATATAGGCCTATTTCAAATTATGTTTTCTTTATTTGACCCTGTTTCAAGATTATGCTTTATCGCACAAAAATGATTCCTTTTTCAAGACAAACCTAGAAAATTTTATCGTGTTCAGATTATTTACTTTTATTACTATTATTTAATTCGTACATATACACACTCGTGAAAGGTAGAGAAAATTTACAATTAATTATCTGAATAAGAACATTAACTTACCTTTATGCAAGTTAAAGTTGAGTTCATAAAATAAAATGTAACCTTGACGAAATAAAATGCAAGGCACTTATTGCGTATAAATTCCAACCTATATTGTTTTGGTAACAAATTTCAGACTTTTTATGAATTTCTCTGCTAATTCCGGACTTTCCCGACCGCTAGACACCCTGTAAAACTAACTTTTATCGCAAATTGTACCTACTCGTCAGTTGTACCTAACATGCCCTTAATAATAAGCGTTTTCACCTATTTCATTCCAACAGCTGAATGAGAAGATGGGCTTTCTAAAAAGCAGGAATTTGAACGCAGTCGTGGCCAAAAAAGGACACTGGGTGTAGTCCTAGGGGAGCGCCCTTCACCCTCGCCTCTGCCTGTTGGGGAACTTCGCTTCACCTATGTCGTTAATTTAATTTATTTCTATCTGATTTCTACCTGAATTACTTGGAGTTTTGAGCTAAAAATGTACGGTCGAGGATTTCACAAGGGGTTGAAATCGATTCTTAATTCGAAAATGAGAGATTGTAATTCAGTTAAATTGCTTATTGCAATACACCTTCTATCGCATGTTCCAACTTATTTATCAAGCAGTAAAGTGGGCAGCTTGCTTTCTTACACTGATAAACTTCGCTTTTCTGACCAGCAAACCTGTTCACTATCATCAGTTTGGCTCACTGACTCCTACTTCTTGGTAGAAGTATAAAAGAGGAAAAAAGAAGAATAACTTTTTCTTTTTAGTAAGTAAAAAAACCGGTAACATTCCCCATTAAGGTCTTCAATTTGAATTTTAAGAACGGATTTGCAAAACAAAACATTTTTTTTAACGCAATTTTTCTGAAGGCGGATTGATGTATACCTCAGGTTGAAGAATGATCAATATGAAAAAAATGGAAAAAACTAAAAAATTGTTGATAGATCCAAATTGTATTGGATATTCAGGAAATTATTTGTACTTACATGTATCGAACCTCCAAAGATCAGAGCGTTCTTGCAAGTCCGTCATGCCGCCATAGACCCATATGGAGCTGTCGTGAATGACCATGCTGTGCTTGTGGCGCGCTGGAGGATAAACTTTACCGTTGGAGAGCAGGTGCCAAGACTCCGTCTCTGCAAAATCAAGACATGTGTAATTCTACGGTAATTGGTTTCAATTAATAATTTTTGATCAAACGCAGAATGTTAATACCCAAATGAAATAGCCATTATGAGAACGTTCAAGTGCAATGGGATTTCAGAGCTCTCTGAGAAAGTGATATCGCTAAATTATGCGAGGGAGAGAGAAAGCGAGAGAACGTCGATTCATTTAAACATACAAATGTTGACTTGGAAGTTGAAATGTAAACACTTTCATTGCCTCGAGATCTTAATGTCCTTGATAGATTTTCGTGTGTCCATGAACTACAGTGTAAAACGGTTAAAATGATCTATATTTATGATGTAATTCTTAATTTATACGTCTTCCAATATTTAATCCTCTTTGATTGACTCTCAAATGTGGCTTCCATTGGACAAACTCATTCACGAATTGTAAGAATTTGGATTTTGATTCCTTCATTCAACCAAATGATCTCAGAATCTCCTCACTTTAGGTTATAGTTTATGATTCCTTATAGCGTTCCACTCTGGCGAGCATAATTCATGACGATGAATTACAAATGTACCGATAAGCGATTCAAGCGAGGAGTTAGATGAGTCAAATATGAATCCGATGCCTGGGGAGACTTTAGTACATAATGTACGAAATGATAACTTCAATTTTCAAAAGATTATTGATTCGGAGTTTTTGAAGTAATTTGTTTGGCATAAATAACAGTCGAAGAGTTTAAAATTGGTACTCACCGAAATGGAAGACCCACAGCTCGTTGCAGGAGCCCTTCAGATCTCTGTAGCCTCCGTAGATGACCATTGTGGCTCTATGGACGAGAGCGGAATGACCTCGTCGTCCTTTGGGAACCGTAGCCCCTTTCCCTCCTTTCACCTTCCTCCAAGTGTTCGTCTGCACACAAAAATAACATAGTTCCTCAAGTACACAAATGGGATTGAGCGAGCTAAAAAATAAACAGCTTATCTTCTACAGGACTAAAATTCCTTACACTTCATCAAAATCGTTTTTGCGAGTTTGAAATAGTTGAGTAGCCCTTAACGTTTTGAAAGCGTTGGTTGTCCCGCGAACATGTCTCCTGGCACTTTTGTCCGTGAATAATTTTAAGAAGCTTGTATCTTTCGAGTTTATCCCGAACATTTCAAAAGATTTGTGCGTTCATTATGTAGGCGAGGAAGCTATGTGCTACACCCAACCTGGCAGATATTTTTTGTCTGTCACTGGGAGCAGTGAATTTTTCTGACTCTGCTGCTTGGCTTTCAGGATTGGTTGCAACTTCCTCAGTGTCAGTAACACCTCCTCCAGATGCAGCTTCAGATCGGCTGTCGTTGATTGGGTGAATTTATTATTCAGTACGTTGACTATAATTTATTATCAATGAGCAATCAATTGCTGAATTGAGCCACACTAGTTCAACTTCTTTCATTGCTTCTGAATTTACTCAACTTAGAAGTTGTACAACGGTATCTACACTTTCATGAGTGCAACAATTTCAGCACGCAGTAGCCACAAACGGCCCTCTCGCAACGGATTTCTCAGTTTTTCAGATACTCAGGCAACTGGGGCGTGAGAAACTGAGATGTCTCAAGAACCTCACGCATCCGAATAAGGGCTGATCCGCTCTGTTTATGGAAATTGGATCAACATTCTTGATGTATTTTAGGAGTTATGGATTGTACAAAGATTTTGCTGTTTGCGGATTTTTATCATTTGTTTGAAGGAAATGTACCCCGTGGCCTATCATTCAGAGTCAAATTCTCTTTAAATTTTTATAAACATTGCACGGAACATTCAGATTTCGGAACAACGACAGACCTGCTGAAAAACGCTGCAAATTCTTTCACTGGGGTTTATTATTCAATGATTCATGATTTGAATTTCTACTACGCTTTGGAGTGTGCGTGTTTCACAGGTGATAGAGCGATTATTGAATTTCAGGAGATATGCATAGAGCACTTAAATCGGTTCTCAACCAAAATACCTATTTGGATTGATCAGTTGATCATATTTGTGTGCTTCCTGAAATTCAATATTCGCTCTATCACCTGTTAAACACGCACACTCCAAAGCTTAGTAGAAATTCAAATCATGAATCAGTGAATAATAAACCCCAGTGAAAGATTTTGCAGCGTTTTTTCAAGAGCGATTACAATGGAAAAATATTCTATTTGAAAATTTTAAATTTCGTAAGATCGGTTATTGAAATTTTCGGAGCATGCATATCAGAATGCTTCAACCCGTGTATCGGCTATAAACCCTTTTAGGAGTTCACTCCAGTATCCACATTCACTACATCACTAGGTTAATGCGATAAAAAAAAAACTCTTGTGTTTGTTTTGATCGCAGTAACCTAGTGATGTAGTGAATGTGGATGCAAATGTTGGCACCATAAATCGGGCCATACATCGGGAATGGTTTGAGCTACGGACCTGGGGAAGGGCTCATTCGATTCTTCGCGGAAAGTACTTCAAAAAGAGTCCAAATTTATTCCGCCTTGACTTTTTTGAAAAACTTTGACAACCCTTAAAGGGCACTTTAAATTGAATGAGAGAGCAGGCTTGGGGCGTTGTCGGACCAATATTGATTTTTCCTGAAAATTTCAGATTTTTTGCTCCAGCCGTTTGGGAGAAATCGTGCGTACGGCGGACGGACGGAAAATTTTTTATTGCAGATTTGGATTCTACACCCTTTGAAACGTAAACCATGAAATTTTCAGGGGGGTTAACATTTATTTTCAAGAGCGATTACAATGGTTTATTACTGAATAATATACCAAAAGTTGTGTATAGACCACTGAGTTCGCAAGGGAACGATTTGATCTTTCACTATCCAATGATGATCCGTCAACACGCTACAAGGCTTTGGCAACCTTAGGTGGCTCTGAAGGAGAATTTTCTTTATTGATCTTAAAATGTCGCATCCCTCTGCTCTTAGATGGGAACAGGAGGAAGTGTTGACAATCTCTTTTTGAAGGGGGCTCGTTCATAGACTGTAAACCGTTCTGAGGCGTTCCTTTGGGAGAAGACTCAATGGCTGAGACTCCCTTTGCACACTACAACATTAGCGCTTGCAAAGGGGTGCACTAGGTAATTGCGTAGGGGAAGACAGCTCGAGTACTTGAGCGCAACATCTGCTCCCATACCAAGTTTCGGAGGACACCTTTTATATTACTTTCTCTCTCCTTTAGGCGAGATCACTCTGCTGAATTGGAAGTTATTTTTTTTCATTTTCAAAGTGAGTAATGTACTTACACATTTAAAGTTCATCCAACTTTCATCATAATCACATAGTTTATATATTCCATCCAAGACCAGTCGGATTGTACGACCTGGATGTGTTGTTTTCTCTAGTGGTAAAACTATTTTGCAATTATACAAGTTCATATGTTACATTCTGCAACTGGCATACAGTTAATATTTGCTAATTCCACCCAAGTTCATAATTGAATAAAACACAACGTAAAAGTACTTCTGACGAAAATATTATTGAATATACGAGTACAAAACATTACATAGGTACTTGCTCAATTTGACTTCCATCAGTACCGGTAGGCTGTGTTAGTTTCAATAAATTTTTTTTATGACGATATAGCACAAAAGGGTTGTTTCGTTTGTTGAAAATCTTGTTATCAAGTCATACAATCTATAATATTTTATTCGTCATGTCGAAGCTGCTGTTCCACTTAGGTTTTCTTCTCCATAAAAGCATCTTAAACATGTTAAGAGTCTTTTATTCAAGATCGCTTGTAATTTGATTCAAATTTACTCCATGAAATTAAAGTCAAATATGTAGGCTCATAATGACTGTTGTGTAAAAATTACTAAATTTAGACATAAACTTGGCTCTAATCAACTTGAAGTGTGCTGAGGAAGCACGTTCCACTTTTCAGAACCCCTTAGCAACTAGCGAAGCGCCGTGTTTTTCTTCAATAAATCCTTCATTTTGGTTTATTATTCAATAATAATAAACCAAAAATTTGTAACCCCCCCCCCCCCCCTAAAAATTTCATGGTTTACGTTTCAAAGGGTGTATAATCCAAATCTGCAATACAAAATTTTCCGTCCGTCCGCCGTACGCAAGATTTCTCCCGAACAGCTGGAGCAAAAAATCTGAAATTTTCAGGAAAAATCAATATTGGTCCGACAACGCCCCAATTTTTTAGCCAGCTCTCTCATTCAATTTAAAGTGCCCTTTAAGGGTTGTTAAAGTTTTGTAAAATCCCTAAAAACCTCAAAAAAAGTCAAGGCAGCCTAAATTTGGACTTTATTTGAAGGACTTTCCATGAGGAATCGAATGAGCCCCTCCCCAGGTCCGTTGCTCAAACCATTCCCGATGTATGGCCCGATTTATGGTGCCAACATTTGCATCCACATTCACTACATCACTAGGTTACTGCGATCAAAACAAACATAACAGTTTTTTTTTTTTGATCGCAGTAACCTAGTGATGTAGTGAATGTGGATACTGGAGTGAACTCCTAAAACGGTTTATAGCCGACACACGGGTTGAAGCATTCTGATATGCATGCTCCGTCTTACGAAATTAAAAATTTTCAAATAGAATATTTTTCCATTGTAATCGCTCTTGAAAAAAAAAAAAAAAAAAAAAAAAAAAAAACGCTGCAAATTCTTTCACTGGGGTTTATTATTCAATGATTGATGATTTGAATTTCTACTAAGTTTTGGAGTGTGCGTGTTTCACAGGTGGTAGAGCGATTATTGAATTTCAGGAGATATGCATAGAGCACTTACATCGGTTCTCAACCAAAATACCTATTTGGATTGATCATTTGATTATATTTGTGTGCCTCTTGAAATTGAATAATCGCTCTATCAAATGTGAAACACGCACACTCCAAAGCTTAGTAGAAATTCAAATCATGAATCATTGAATAATAAACCCCAGTGAAAGAATTAGCAGCGTTTTTTCAAGAGCGATTAGAATGGAAAAATATTCTATTTGAAAATGTTAAATTTCGCAAGACGGAGCATGCATATCAGAATGCTTCAACCCGTGTATCGGCTATAAACCCTTTTAGGAGTTCACTCCAGTATCCACATTACTACATCACTAAGTTACTGTTTTTCATCACGGAAACTGTTTTTCTCAATTCCCTCTATACATAAAAAATGTTCACACGCACTTTACGCTTTAGGGCATTCTAAACAAAACAAAAAAAAAAAAAAAAAAAAAAAAATTGTTAGGGAACAAGCGCATTAGGATGTAAATGGACCCCTATGAATTTCACTGCACCAAAATCAATCCGTTACTCTGCGCAAGCGCAAACGTAAAATTAATCGAACGTAATTTTTCTCGTCCCAATTATTGTCCGATTTCGCTCATTTAAATTGCAACACGATCGCATTATCACAGCCCCTAGAAATAGCGTAGGAGGGACGCAATGTATCAACTTGAAAGCGCTGATGTCTGTGGAAACATGTCCAGTGATATTGTCCCGTGAATCTTTACATTGTTTCAGACTTTTCAAAACAATGACTAATGTTTGCAATACAAGGAATTTTGGGCCACACCCAACTTGTAAGCCATTTTTCTTTTCTTTTTTTTTTTTTTTTTCAAATTTCATATTGTTGATTATAAAATGCTATGCACCTGTGCTATCATCTTTTCCATCTGAAACAGCCTATGTTCATTAGGTAATAAGAATCTTCGTCGAGAAATATGGTCTCGTGACTAGCACAGCCTAATGTCATTACGCGCGAGATAAGTAGTCGATACGATCCCGTAGCTAACTAGGTTCCCAACGCAATCCGCCATCCTGATGAACTCAAATGGAGAAGGATCCCTCCTTAACCGTCGGAGGTTGAATAATATAATTAGTAGAGTTAGGTGGCGTGGCGTGGGCTGGGGTGCTAAGTTGAGAACTGGAGAGAGGGTTTTTAGGGCTTGATTAATTTGAGGACAACCCCCTCCCTTCAGGGGTGGAAAATCCAATCGAAGTTAACTTGATAGTAGTGATGAATATATAACAAACCCCGCCATCTTCGATGGAAATAACATCGCACTAATTTTGAAATCATAATACCAAGGTGGCCAAATATTAACAAAAAAGATTCGTGCAGGAAAATAGAAAAACGGGTAAGAAGCAAATGACATCTTTATGTAGAAGAAGTTGGAAAACAAACAGCCCTATTGAAAGTAAACTCCCCAGAAGTTCAATGCAGAAACAAATAAAATCAAGCGCCAAGATCTTCCTGCCAGTGATGTTAGAAGAAATGAGCAACTTTTAAAGCATTAAACATCCATTTTAAATAATCTTCTTATATATAGGTGAGCTACGAGAAATAGCACCTCACTCCGAAAATGAAAAGATTTTCCTAATAAATTGATTTTTGTATTGAGAAGTTTCGAATTTCTACTTTTTCCGATTCGTTTACGAAACATGATTGATCTAACCAATGAAAATCGTTTTGAGTAGTGACTTCCAGCAAGGTGTTAAAGCGGGAGCGATGTAAATTCTTTAATCATGTTCGGTGATTTTGGCGATTATTTTCTTGAACCAATGTTGACATTGTTGAGAAAATAGAAGATGGATAAAACAATAATTGGATTTCGTACAACGACGACTTCTCATGATCTGTCCTATTTCTTTGAAAGTCAAGGAGTAGGGAGTAGGGAATAGCTATGAGGATGGTGCTACATACGGTTTATCGTGATTAAATAGTTACTAAATAATGAATATTGCGCATGGTATTAGAGGGGAGTGGGATGCAGTTCTTCAGTTTTCAGAATGGCATCCTGCGATTTTTTTTAAAAGTGAACTAAAATTAGTTGAAACGGGTGAAAATCAGCATTACGAACCGATTTTGACCAAAAAGATTAAGAAGCTTGTCTCTTAATTGGTTCCCTGAATACCTCAGATGGTGAGTGCCAATCAGATTGATGACAAACTTTGCACAAATACAAACCTCAATTATAGCCTTACATTGGTTATTATCATGCTTACACATTAACTTCTATTCTTTTACTAAGTCAATTTGACTCATACATCAAATTACTGTAATTGAGGAAGCTACCCCCCTACAAAACTTGGCGAACTTTTTGGTTTATTATTTTTAAAAATGAACCTACCGAGAAAAAAATGTTTACCCCCCAAAAATTGTTGGTTTATGTTTCATAATACGTGGATTTCTACGATCGAAAAACAAATTCATCTGTCCTCCATACGCTGTCCGAAGCCTTTCTCCCAAACAACTTTACCAAAGTTTTGGAAATTTGGCTAAAAAAAAAACCATCTTCGATCCGGGATGTTCCACTATTCTCGGTATCCTGATCAATGACCGGATTATTTTTGAAGATTAATGTATCCGTAGTTTTTTTTTCGTTCGATTCAGATGGAAATTAGTTCCCTGAACTGAATTAGACCAATCGGTTTAATAAAAATTTCGCTCACCATTTGAAAAACGCTTCAAATTTTTTAACAAAGGTTTATTATTATGAAACCTCCCCCCTCCCACCACAATTTTTCTTGACTGCCACTCTTCAAAAGGAGAAAATTGAAAAAAATTGGGATCTAAAAAATATATATACAATTTTACACCTATTTTCAACAATTATACAATTAAACATGAGATTTTCCAAGTCAGACGATCTTGGACTGGTCAGGGGGCCATCCCAGTCGATTTTTCATCCTTTATTACTCGAAAATGAACCTCACTTGCCTATGTCACCAACACCCCGAAAAATACGTTTTTGACCAGTTTTCGGCTCACAGTGTCTATACGAGTTATGCGATCGGATTCGCTAGAAGTTCTGACCAACTAGACAACAAGTGGAGTCCATGTGCGAAAGAATGAATTTTTTACGTTAGTTCTAAGGTATTTTACATGGACGAAGAGATTTTGAATCTACGCACCTTGAAACGGAAAGAGGGGTTACAAAAAATGTTTGCCGTAAGATTACAAAAGCTTATTATTGAAAATAATAAACCAAAATCGGTTAGATAGGCCATCGGGTTGCAGTGCCAATTCAACGGGAGGTCTGAACTTGACCACGTGGCTGGCGGAAGCCCGAGTATTTTCATCTTTCACGTAATTACACGGTATGGAGGCGCGAAGTGCGTCTACGTACGACATATGTAGATCAGTGATTCTAGTAGAAGGGATATCTAATACAAATATAATAAACTTGTGTGTAATCGTTTGCAGCCTTTTTTTCCGGCTAGTAGATTCCTCATTCCCATTCTTGAGTAATCGTCCCCCCCCCCGACCCCGCCAGTGATACCGGAAAACGGGATCCAAACACGTGTTATTGATTTGTAGGAAGCTACGTGGTTTTCCCTGACCTCGGGGATTTAGGATATACGATTTTTTGTCTTTTAAATTGTTATTATCCTCCTCATTGTGTTGTTTAGTACTTCCTTCCTCCTGTACACTCGGTCTTACCCCAACAAGAAGGCACAACTGTTGCCACCTTTCGCAGATGAACAGGCTATCCTCTCTGTTGGAGATGATATAGAAGCTGCAACACGCAAACGACAGACGTCTACTACTGAGGTTTGTAAATGGACCAAGATGTGGAGAATGAAGCTGAACGAATCAAAATCAGCCCACATCAACTTCATCCTAACCGAAAAGCCCCGATCTTGGATGTTGAGATCAATTCGAATAAAAACCGCATACTGGGATGTTCCACTATTTTCGGCATCCTTCAATGACCGGATGAAGCATTAGTTAATTCTGTGGGTTTGACACTTGACTCCAAATTAAACACATGATGTTAAAATCAAGTACAGAAAAGCCAGCTCGGGAAGGAATTCCATCCTCTCTCTCAATACACCTGCTTATATATGAAACGCAGATCCTTCCCCTATTTGGACCAATACAGATTTGTGCCAAGAAATCAAATATTAAGGCTCCAAACCTTTCAGAATTTCTAAAAATACTGATGCGAGTATTTGGAAGCCCCTGGTATTTTTTAAACGATTATTCATCGAATTTGAGGATGGAGAAAAATGAAATTTTTTTACGCAAGGAATTCATCGCCTCCAGGTATTTGAACCCGGAGATGCTTTACGTTACGCAACGAAGGTGAAACGGAAAGACGGTCAAGCGAAACAAACCACTGGATTTAGTTGTGCTGCGTAACATTACAAAAGGTTTAATTGAGCTATTAATAAACCAGATCGGATTTAACCTACCCTCTTGGAATTCGGGTTGCAGGTTGAATGTAACCATTGCTAGATGAAATGTATTTGATTTTTCATTGTAGTTATCACCTAATTCCTGCGTAGAAGGGATATATAATATAAAAATAATAAACTTGTGTGTATTACACACTGTGTAATCGTTTGCAGCCTTTTTTTCTGGTTAGGAGATTCCTCATTCCCATTCTTGAGTAATCGTCCACCCCTTATATTGTGGGGTGATACCGGAAAACGAGATCCAAACACGTGTTATTGATTTGTAGGAATCTACGTTTGTTTTGTGACAGAAAGGGCATCCAGAGGAGGGGGAGATAATAGCGAAGGGAAACAAAACTCTGCGGGATGTTACGCGTGTCTTCCTCCTCCACCCTCAGTCACTCAGGGCTCAGGGGTTGTTCGAGTGTTGACAAGTCGCAACCGAACAGGAGCTATCCCAGTCCCCCGGGACCACTGGAATCCCCTTACGTGGTTCTGAGGGTTGGATTTTACTTAGACTCCTTAGCACTAGAGAGGGGGATTTCATCGTATTCATTAGGAAAGAAACACTTCCATTCCGATTTAGGTTTCGGTTGTGAATCTCTTGCGCCCGACCCCTAACAACTCTGGCATTATTAATTCTGTGGCTCTCAGTGCCTCAATTCGAATGATGTTGAAGATGGTTGTTGCCAACTCGTAAAAATGAGCTCGAACCTTTCATAACACGCTCAATACACCTTCTAGATATGAAACGTCGCTCTTATGCCCAACTACATTTTTTCGACTACTCCTCTGGCTGCAACTGAAAGTTGCATTGAATTGGCGAAATTATGCAGGCTATTAAAGTGATTTTTTAATTTTTTTGCAATTTTTAGAAAATTGATGTTTTACTTCACTTGTCTAAATATCATCACAAAAAACATTATAAAATCTGTTTAACCCTTTCACTATATCCAATTGCAGGCTGAGGGGAAGGTACAGACTACAAGCAGCTCAGACTGCTTGAGATAAGACCAGAAAGAAGGTTAACCATAACCTCTATTCTTCAACCACATCTTGGATGTTAATTGGATTGTTATTTGCTCGCATTTGTCAACGGTTTACTTTACTCTGCTATGATGATGTGGTTAATTAGGTAAAGATGTAAGCGACGGCTTGAGGCTACTGAAGAGGAATGTAGTTGATTCTGATCTAACTCCGGTTTTAATGTTTGTCATAAAAAACCTCCAAAACAAATCAAGTATAAATAACTGGAAAGAACTCAGAACCGGGCACTTAGAGTCATCACAGGAGCTTTTTGTACAACACCTCTAAATGCGTTGATGGCCGAGTCAGGTGAACCTCCTCCTCACTTACGCCACAAGATACTAGCTGATAGGTTCTTGGTTACATTGCACAGTAAAGACCCTGAAATGCTCAGCAAAATCGGTTCACTAGCGATAAAAAATCTCACTGCTCCTTATTGAAGAAATAAACCATCCCCCCAGCTATGTGATAGTTACACGAGTCTATGTAACGATCTTTCTTGGATCTCGTATACACCAACCCCACTACAATTCAAACTACCTTATGAAACTTTTAAATCCCGCATCACTATAGTCCGTCTTACCACAATCAACCATGATTCCCTTCAGCAACGGTGGCCTGATGGCATATACATCTTCACGGATGGATCAGTGCAGGCAGCTGGTGTGGGTTGCTCTTATTACGATGAGACAGATAACCAATCAAACCAGTACCGCCTTTGGAACGAAGCCAATATCTACACAGCCGAAGCTGCAGCAATATCGTATGGATTAAATCATGCTATTGACACAGGGGCTCAAAACAGAACAATTGTCATACTAAGTGACTCCCAAAGCGTTTTAGCCAAACTGCAGGCACTCACAATCTCTAGTCGAATTGCACCATTTGAAGAAAAAATTTTGAGAAGCATCCATTCTCTGAAAACTAACGGGAACAAAGTAGTACTCTGCTGGATAAAAGGCCATAGCGGAATAAAAGGTAATGAAATTGCTGACAGAGCAGCAAAACAAGCGATCACGCTCCCACCATCATCAACATCCCCTGATTTCCCACCAACAGAATTAAAAAAGAAAATCTCCAAATCAATGCATAGAATATGGACCAACCAGTACGCTACACACCCAGAAAATAGGTACAAAAATCTATTTCCAGTGTTGAGACGATGCCCTTGGTTTGCATCAGTTCCCGGTGGAAAACCCAGGGGTTTCTTTCGAAACATCATGAGAACAGGGCACGGAAAAACCAACTCGCGGCTCCACCTTCCACACCCACAAACGCCACCAGATTGCCCGCACTGCGCTGGAGAAATTGAGACTATGGCGCACATCATCATGGAATGCCCCCGTTATGCCGCAGAAAGAAGACGTCTCTTTCAAACCCATCCACGAGCAGTCACAAGACCATTCAACTTGGACACCCTCATCGTACAGGAAAATCTCGAAATATACGTGGCCATAAATGACTTTCTGACGAGGATTCAAGTGTCTTTCTGATTTTCTGCATTAATTATGTAACAATATTGTAAACATTTAAAATGTAACGGCTGTATGGACTATCCGAAGCCAATAAATATTAAAAAAAAAAAGTATAAATAATGAAAAGATCCCCATTCTGAGCTTTTATATGTGATATTGAGTGTAGATTAATCCTTGTTTCTGATTCATTAAGGCTGGGTTTAATTCCTCTACGTTTGAAATATCATTCGACTATGGTTTTAATTTAAAAAATTCAGTTTTGGGAAAATTTCTTGCGAATGAAAGTCATTCCCATGATCCATTAACACATAGGTACCGCTTTTCTTGTAATGAGGAGGGACCACATTTTCACCGTTTCGGTAGTGAAATATCACATGATGAGAGTCATCACTTTGCGAGGGCTGGGGAAGTGACGGGAGTTTCCCCTCGGGCCGGATCAACCCTCGCTACGAGGGAATGAACTTATGGCAGTAATTGTCCCTCATCAAACTCCAGTCTCGGAGCGATCTGTTCCAATTTATTGATCCCCCTCTCTTGTTCGTTCGTCGCTGTTCGTCCCTCTCGTTTTCCTTTAGGAAGCGCTTTTGATGAATTCATTACCGAAACATCTTGAACTCTAGAGTTGCATTGTACCTAATGTTGATTTTCCGATTAGTTTCCATCAAAAGATCTTCAACTTTTTCACACTGTTCCACAATACTAATTTTTCTCTCTTAATTGGGCAGAAAATTGGGAATGGTTTCATATTTTGCAAACAACAACCAGCTGGTTACTCCTCTACTCTTGATAATTTATTTAGAAACTAAAAAAGTCAAATCTAAAGTGCTACACCTACTTGAACACCTATAACAACACCTACACCTACTGTAGACCTACTTTGAATTTTCGAATCCATTTTGAAGTCACTTATAGAAGGTAGATATTATTTGTGTATTTCGAAAACACAAACTATTTTGAAAACAAATTGTTTGATGAAACTATCTTTATTTGGTTTATTATTCAATAATATTGGTTTATTATTCAATAATAAACCATTGTAATCGCTCTTGAAAAAAATTCTAACCCCCTCTGAAAATTTCATGGTTTACGTTTCAAAGGGTGTAGAATCCATATCTGCAATAAAAATTTTTCCGTCCGTCCGCCGTACGACTTACGCATGATTTCTCCCAAGCGGATAAAGCAAAAAATCTGAAATTTTCAGGAAAAATCAATATTGGTCCGACAACGCCCCAATTCTTTAGCCAGCAGTCTCACTTAATTTAAAGTGCCCTTTAGGGGTTGTCAAAGTTTTGTAAAATCCCTAAAAACCTCAAAAAAGTCAAGGCGGACTAAATTTGGACTTTTTTTGAAGAACTTTCTACGAGGAATCGAATGAGCCCCTCCCCAGGTCTGTAGCTCAAACCACTCCTGATGTATGACATGATCTTGTGCAGCCAACATTTGCATCCACATTCACTACATCACTAGGTTACTGCAATCAAAACAAAAACAACATTTTTTTAAAAATTTGATGGCAGTAACCTAGTGATGTAGTGAATGTGGATACTGGATTGAACTCCTAAAAGGGTTTATAGCCGATACACGGGTTGAAGCATTCTGATATGCACGCTCCGTCTTACGAAATTTAAAATTTTCAAATAGAATATCTTTCCATTGTAATCGCTCTTAAAAAACAAAAACGCTGCAAGATCTTTCACTGGGGTTTATTATTCAATGATTCATGATTAGAATTTCTACTAAGCTTTGGAGTGTGCGTGTTTCACTGGTGATAGAGCTATTATTGAATTTCAGGAGATATGCATAGAGCACTTAAATCGGTTCTCAACCAAAATACCTATTTGGATTGATCAGTTGATCATATTTGTGTGCCTCCTGAAAATCAATAATCGCTTTATCACCTGTAAAACAAGCACACTCCAAAGCTTAGTAGAAATTCAAATCATGAATTATTGAATGATAAATCCCAGTGAAAGAATTTGCAGCGTTTCTTCGCAGAAATCTATTTTGTTCCATTCAAAACTGCATGTGCTGAACAGTTCTTAGCGTGCATCATTTAATAATATTTAATAATATAAATATAGCACGGCAAAACCGTGATGAAATCATACTTTGAAATTGAAAGAATTGGATCATTGATTCAAACGTAATAATTATGTTTGGACGTAAGCAATGAATATTCATTGTTTTGGTAACGATGTATGATTGAGACTTTTTACATTAAATTTCAATATCAAGATAGAAGGTATCCGATTTTATCTACCGGCGTGAATATGAGCGGGCCGATACTTAAACAAGTTTTGTAGGTTGTTGAGTTGATGACAAATTACTCAATGAGAAACCGAATTTCGCTTTGAAAACAATTGATGTGAAAGAGGTGAAGTTTTGAACATTCCCACTGGACAAAATATTGTGTGATGAAGCTTACAGGCCAGTCATTGACGACAAAAGTACTACTGAAATGCGATAACGCGTCATCGATACGTAACAAGGATATTACATACGAGAGGGTTATTTTTCAACTCATTTTCCACAATAAACACGCGGATACGGAAACTCTCGAATTGTGTTACACCGACCTGAACGCCCTATTGAAAAAAAGAAAAAAAAACGAACTAGACGCCTCAAGTTAAGTGCCAAAGTATGAACATTTTCTTCATGCTTTCACTCTGACGTAAAACACAGAAACCGACAGACAGGCGGTCAAATGCCCTGAACGCCGGGAGGGTGGAAGCAGAGTATCCTGCTATTAACGCGATTCTACTGGTAAAAAGCTCTTGACAGCACGTATTTGTTTTCAGCGTTGAACAAAAGAGCATTGTCTCCGCGAAGTGGAAGGAAGCAGTGAAGATTTGTAAGGCCGTGAACTGAGCATCCACGATGTCTCAAGATGCACTTCATTGACTGAGCACCATCACAGTGAAACGAAAGTGAACTACATAGTTACAGGTTAGATGATTTTAGCCGACCCCTATTATTGTAAAATGAGCATTTACAGGGATGGATTTATGCATAAGCCCGGGCTCCAAGTCTCATGAAAAGAAGGGGAAACCCCAACCAAGAAGGTTGAAGAGAACGATCTTGAGGCTTAGTTTTGAGAAAACACGTTCCGGTTTTTCATATTGGATTTTCTGGCATACTAAGTTCACTTACGAATCAATTTTTTTAATCCTTCATAACCAACCAACATCAGTTTTAAGTATCCTGATAATTTTTAAAGTTAGTCGCAAAATTTACCAAAGGATTCTTGCATACAAGTCTGCAACGCATTAGGACATTTCATGTCTTTCCCCTACCTCCTTCTTCCCTTCCATCTTCTAGCAATCTTGTCTTCCTTTGTGAATTACATTTTTTTCAATATAAAGAAAACAAAAATTAAACTCATATTTTTATTTATTATTTACATCCATACATATATCGTCGTGGGTAGTGAAAGAACGGTATGTTATATGTTCTACATGACAGTACATTAACCCCACTAACCATTGATTGCGTAGACAACAATCAACTTTCCACAGTTGATAGGAATTTCAGCTTTCCACAGTTGATAGGAAAGAAGTTAGCTTCAGGAGCCACTCAGTTGATCAAAACCCTCTGCACCTTATTGTTCACGTTCTAAGGAGGCTACCAGCCAAATCATAATAATCATATAGCCAAATTTCAGCTATAATCATATAGGTACCTACCTACCTCACTTCTACGAATCATAATAATCATTGAGCATATTTCGTTACGTAACGTAACGTGACATAACGACAATTTGGTTGTGTGCCATAGCAAAGACACGAAATGTCAAAAAATTTTAGTTTGCATTAGAAAACGTTTTTATACTTATTATTGTAACGTAATTTATTAGCTCTATTCTTGAATAAAAATAATTTTATTTGAGTTTACCGTTTGTGAGGTATGTAAATTTGCTCTAGAATCTAAATCTGCTCTGGAATATGTCAGGTATTTACTCTGGCGTTCAGGCACGCGTCAAACAAGTCAGTCCTCTAGCGGAGTATGTACCTTGTGCTGCGCATTCGTTAAACCTTGTAGGTTCGCGTGCAGCACAATCATGCCCGTTTAACTATTTTAGTCCACCCCATAGATGAGCTATTTTGAAGAGGAACTGTTCCTTTTTGTTGCAAAATCTGTCAAAGACTCGATGGTCTGCTCGACACGACGCCTGCCGAGCTTTCAATGGAAGCAGAGAAAGCATTTAAAAAAGTTTGGATGAGATTTCAAGTGATAGTGGCGAAAAGCCCTCAACAAGAAATGAAACAACTTTTATGGTGGTCCTATGGGGATCAATTCTAGAAAGATTTAATAAAATATTTTATTTTTATTTTATTTTTTATTTTATTTTAATACACGGGCAATGCCCAATTACATAATTATAACAAAAAGATAAAGATATTTGCACGTACAGTCATTCGTAGGTCAATGATGTCATAAATCTCCATTGATAATGTTCATAACGTCCTTAATTAATCTTGGAGCTTGGGAAAGAGAAACATTAAAGATAAGATCATTGACAATTATTATTGACTAAAGAAGTTCGTTCAATTAGGCGATGTAAATATTGAATTAGGGTAAATTTATTGTTATGCAGGAGCATAACTTGAGAAAATAAAGGTAGGCATGTTCAACTACTGAACAAACTATAAAATATACCTAATAATAAAAATTGACATAAAATGTATACATCGTTCAATGATGGTTCATTATGGTTCGATCGAAGCTCGAGGCTAAAACTTTATTTTCTCTCTATTACTCACGAGGACCATCTTTACATCAGTCCGAACAATCCCTGAAAATTTCATCAAAATCAGTCATGAACTCCCGGAGTTATGCATGTAACAAGGATTTCACGTTTGCAGATGCGCAGAGGCTACTATTGATCCGGGGACCATGAAACTTATAGGGGATCATCTACACATCAAACCGAACAATCCCTGAAAATTTCATCGAAATTGGTCAAGAACTCCCGGAGTTATGTGCGTAATAAGGATTTCACGTTTGCGCATGCGCAGAGGATACTATTGATTCGGGGGTCATGAAACCTATAGGGGACCATCTACACCCCAACCCGCACAATCCCTGAAAATGTTATCAAAATCGGACTATAACTTCGTGTAGTTTTGCCCGTAACAAGGATTTGCTGACAGACAGACAGACACACAGACAGACACGGAACCAAAATTGTTCAGAAAGGTCTAAAACGCAAAATGCGAGTGGAATTTTTGATTTTGGAGACAAAAAAAATTTTCACATTCCGAAAGTGAAAACAATGCTTCTGTTACCTTGGTAGACTCGGAAGCAAAAGGAAAAACGGGAATAGGAATCGGACCGACCGGGGGCGCTTGGTTGTTGGGCCGCACGCGTGGAGAACTGAACTGAACTCCCCTGGAGGGTCAAGCTCCTGGCTCAGCAGGAAGTGCTGAGTCGGCAAGACTCCCTTCCAGCAGCTCTGTGACAATATACTCATATAGAATGTTCTTGGCCGTGGCAGCTCCACTGTAAGCCTCCCTGCTTGATTTTGGATCCATCGGGTCTTCTGGCAAGTAAGCGGCCATGAGTTGGGGGAGTTGGTCACTTTGATGCAGTTTCTGGTGGTTTCCATTTCCAGGAATGGAATGTTCGAGACCTTTTTAAACTTGTGAGAAGTCGTCCATTTGTTACCAGAGTTGGGGATCTTTTATGATCAGGGGTGAACTGTCTGAGAAATCTCTTGTGAACTTGAAGTGTGTTCAGTTAGTAGCGTTGGAACACACTGTAGAAGTCGTGAAGTTCTCCAGAGTTAATGGCTCTTATTCCTCCCCATTAAAGCGACCACATTTCCTGTGTAAAGAACAACTAGAACTTGTGCACTCCCGTTATGGTAATGTACTAAGAATCTTGTATCTACCCTGCTGCATTGGAGTTAAGCTTGCCAGCCAGGCACTTAATTATATCCCCTCAGGATCTGTGAATGCTTAGTTTACTGTACAACTATCAAGCACACTGGACCGTCAAAGCCGCCTCACGGCCCTTTTGTAATTGTGAACTATCCCTTGAGAAGGGAACTAATACTACATTACTATTCAGTAGTTGCACCCGAACAGGGGGGTAAACTGTGTCTCCTAGTTTTTAAGAGGTCCTTATTTTTCTGTCTTTGTTGTTTTGCTCTTAGGTTGAATTGTAGATGTGCGGTAGTATCTCATCCTATGTGCGTTTCAAGAACGGTGAGTTCTCATTGCTTTACCCTGACTTCCCTGCTGCAAGTTAGTGGATTCCTTGTGGTTCCCCTACAGGGATCTTGGCCAGGATAGGTCAGCTATCAGTTAGAATCTCAAACATCTCTTTAATTGCTAAAGGAGTTCAGGTGACCCCAGGATCCCTAGGTAAGGGGGGCTTACACCACCAAAACACTGAGAGTGCACAAAGGTCTCCAGGGGAAACACCGGCACTTTTCTTCGCCAAATACAAATTTCAACTTGTCTATTTCTTGTTTAAGCTCCTCATTTAAAACAACCTGGAAACAAAAACACGATAAATACAAAATAATACAATATCCGATCCCGTGCACTGAACCTTCAGTTCTCGAGCCTTCCCCATATTTGAGTAGATGCTCACACAAAGAACCAACTGTGCTTCATGTTTGGTTTTCTTGGAGCTCTCAGATTGTTCCTGCCTCAGATTGTAAATTCCTGCCCCAACTCAAACTGAAAATGTCCCAACATTCCGCCTGGCAGGTGCTCATATTCTTCTGGTTGTATTATAATTAAAGTTGTATTTTTTGTTATTATCAAATTGTTTTCCCTCTATCAAAAGACTGAAGTCTCAATATCATTCAATAGTAGCGAGGAAAGGCTGGACTAACTCATTTAATTGATTTCAGGTGGTTTCGTGTACAAGAAGGGAGATTGTTCCGAATGTAGAAAATCCATCCCTGGTTTCAGGTCTAAAAAGAAATCGTTGGCCGAGATGAGGCAGATAATCCTTGATATGCAGATCACGACGCCCAAACAGTTTCTGTACTACACCAATGATATTTTCGTGATTTTGGCAGAAGCTATTCGCATTATCGATAAAATGTGGAGCTGCATCGAAACTGAGAAGAACACAAGCAAATGTGAAACACGGGATAAGTCGATTGTAATGTTCGCTAAGAAGATGAGCGAGATTTCCATCAAAGAGCTCGATCACGTGAAGATGGTTCAAGCGGAGAAAGTGAAATTGCGAACGATTTCGGCGCAGTTGGCCCTAGAAGTTGACGCCACGTTGAAAGCCATGGCCAGCTGCTTGAATTTCAAAAAAGGACTGTCACTGATTGATATGATCAAGGAGGATCAAATGGGCTCAATTGCGAAGCGAGTTGGCCTCGATTTTGCGAAAATCAAAACGACCGATACAAACCGAGTGGTCAATAACCACAGGAAATCCGGAAGAAACATAGGTTCCATGTTAGCCAAAGCTCATAGTAAAAGGAACTAAACATACTCTTTGAGTAAATCTGTTAGCACTAAATGGTTGTTACGAAGAGGCGATGCAATATTGTTTTGGTATAATTTATTTTTGATGTATACGATGTAAGAGCTCAGGTACTGGTGGCTAAACCTTTTCACGCAAGTCAGAATATACAGGCTGTTCATTATAAAAACGATGAAACTACAGGGATCGATTCAATAACAAATGTTTCTCATTTTCGACCGTACTTCATTGAAGTGGCCATAACTTCATTAATCTGCTGAATAAATTAAATTAGAATAGTACCGTTAAAAAAAACGTTGAATTTTTTAAAATTTTCTTTCCATGAAATTTTCTCTTAAATCAAGTTGTACATGGTTTGTTGACCTGCTTTTTTCAACAATTTCCAGCTCAACAGGTTTTGAGCGCTAACAATTTGCGAAATGGATGATTTGAATTTTGATTTAGACAAATTGCCGCTAGAATGCGCTCAAAAACTCTGCTGGGAAAGTAAAAATGGAAATTACTTTCCATTATAATAAACTATGCTGGGAAAGTAAAAAAAAAGGGAATTACTTTCCTCCATAATGCACTCCACTGGGAAAGTAAAAAAAGACATTACTTTCCACTATAAAACTCTGCTGTGAAAGTAAAAATGGACATTACTTTCCACTACAATGAACTCTGCTGGGAAAGCAAAAATACTCATTACTTTCCATTATAATAAACTCTGCTGGGAAAGTGAAAATGGACATTACTTTCCATTATGATAAACTCTGCTGGGAAAGTAAAAAAAGGGAATTACTTTCCACCATAATGAACTCCGCTGGGAAAGTAAAAAAAGACATTACTTTCCACTATAAAACTCTGCTGTGAAAGTAAAAATAGACATTACTTTCCACTATAATGAACTCTGCAGGGAAAGCAAAAATACTCATTACTTTCCATTATAATAAACTCTGCTGGGAAAGGGAAAATGGACATTACTTTCCATTATGATAAACTCTGCTGGGAAAGTAAAAAAAGGAATTACTTTCCAAATAACTCTGGGAATAAAAAGGGAATTACTTTCCACCATAATGAACTCCGCTGGGAAAGTAAAAAAATAAATTACTTTCCATCGTATAACTCTGCTGGGAAAGTAAAAAAAGGAATTACTTTCCACCATAATGAACTCTGCTGGGAAAGCAAAAATACTCATTACTTTCCATTATAATAAACTCTGCTGGGAAAGTGAAAATGGACATTACTTTCCATTATGATAAACTCTGCTGGGAAAGTAAAAAAAGGGAATTACTTTCCACCATAATGAACTCCGCTGGGAAAGTAAAAAAATACATTACTTTCCACTATAAAACTCTGCTGTGAAAGTAAAAATAGACATTACTTTCCACTATAATGAACTCTGCTGGGAAAGCAAAAATACTCATTACTTTCCATTATAATAAACTCTGCTGGGAAAGTGAAAATGGACATTACTTTCCATTATGATAAACTCTGCTGGGAAAGTAAAAAAAGGGAATTACTTTCCACCATAATGAACTCCGCTGGGAAAGTAAAAAAAGACATTACTTTCCACTATAAAACTCTGCTGTGAAAGTAAAAATAGACATTACTTTCCACTATAATGAACTCTGCAGGGAAAGCAAAAATACTCATTACTTTCCATTATAATAAACTCTGCTGGGAAAGTGAAAATGGACATTACTTTCCATTATGATAAACTCTGCTGGGAAAGTAAAAAAAAGGAATTACTTTCCATCGTACAACTCTGCTGGGAAAGTAAAAAAGGGAATTACTTTCCACCATAATGAACTCCGCTGGGAAAGTAAAAAAATACATTACTTTCCACTATAAAACTCTGCTGTGAAAGTAAAAATGGACATTACTTTCCACTACAATGAACTCTGCTGGGAAAGCAAAAATACTCATTACTTTCCATTATAATAAACTCTGCTGGGAAAGTTAAAATGGACATTACTTTCCATTATGATAAACTCTGCTGGGAAAATAAAAAAAGCGAATTACTTTCCACCATAATGAACTCCACTGGGAAAGTAAAAAAAGACATTACTTTCCACTATAAAACTCCGCTGGGAAAGTAAAAAAATACATTACTTTCCACTTTTTCCATTATAATAAACTCTGCTGGGAAAGTAAAAATGGACATTACTTTCCATTATAATGAACTCTGCTGGGAAAGTAAAAAAAGGACATTACTTTCCACTATAATAAACTCTGCTGGGAAAGTAAAAAAATGGACATTACTTTCCACTATAATGAACTCTGCTGGGAAAGTAAAAAAAGGAATTACTTTCCAATAATGAACTCTGCTGGGAAAGTAAAAATAGACATTACTTTCCACTATAATGAACTCTGCTGGGAAAGTAAAAATACTCATTACTTTCCACTATAAAGTAAAAATACTCATTACTTTCCATTATAATAAACTCTGCTGGGAAAGTAAAAATGGAAATTACTTTCCATTATAATAAACTATGCTGGGAAAGTGAAAATGGACATTACTTTCCATTATGATAAAATCTGCTGGGAAAGTAAAGAAAGGGAATTACTTTCCACCATAATGAACTCCGCTGGGAAAGTAAAAAAAGACATTACTTTCCACTATAAAACTCTGAAAGTAAAAAAAGACATTACTTTCCACTATAATGAACTCTGCTGGGAAAGCAAAAATACTCATTACTTTCCATTATAATAAACTCTGCTGGGAAAGTGAAAATGGACATTACTTTCCATTATGATAAACTCTGCTGGGAAAGTAAAAAAAGGGAATTACTTTCCACCATAATGAACTCCGCTGGGAAAGTAAAAAAAGACATTACTTTCCACTATAAAACTCTGCTGTGAAAGTAAAAATAGACATTACTTTCCACTATAATGAACTCTGCAGGGAAAGCAAAAATACTCATTACTTTCCATTATAATAAACTCTGCTGGGAAAGTGAAAATAGACATTAGTTTCCATTATGATAAACTCTGCTGGGAAAGTAAAAAAAGGACATTACTTTCCACCATAATGAACTCTGCTGGGAAAGTAAAAAAAGGACATTACTTTCCACTATAATAAACTCTGCTGGGAAAGTAAAAATAGACATTACTTTCCACTATAATGAACTCTGCTGGGAAAGTAAAAATACTTTACTTTCCATTATAATAAACTCTGCTGGGAAAGTAAAAATGGACATTACTTTCCACTATAATAAACTCTGCTGGGAAAGTAAAAAAAACATTACTTTCCACTATAAAACTTTGCTGGGAAAGTAAAAAAAGACATTACTTTCCACTATAATAACTCTGCTGGGAAAGTAAAAAAAGACATTACTTTCCATTATAATAAACTCTGCTGGGAAAGTAAAAAAAGACATTACTTTCCACTATAATAAACTCTGCTGGGAAAGTAAAAAAAAGGAATTACTTTCCATCGTATAACTCTGCTGGGAAAGTAAAAATAGACATTACTTTCCATTATAATAAACTCTGCTGGGAAAGTAAAAAAAAAGGACATTACTTTCCATTATAATAAACTCTGCTGGGAAAGTTAAAATGGACATTACTTTCCATTATAATAAACTCTGCTGGGAAAGTAAAAAAAGGGAATTACTTTCCACCATAATGAACTCCGCTGGGAAAGTAAAAAAAGACATTACTTTCCACTATAAAACTCTGCTGTGAAAGTAAAAATAGACATTACTTTCCACTATAATGAACTCTGCTGGGAAAGCAAAAATACTCATTACTTTCCATTATAATAAACTCTGCTGGGAAAGTGAAAATGGACATTACTTTCCATTATGATAAACTCTGCTGGGAAAGTAAAAAAAGGAATTACTTTCCACCATAATGAACTCCGCTGGGAAAGTAAAAAAAGACATTACTTTCCACTATAAAACTCTGCTGTGAAAGTAAAAATAGACATTACTTTCCACTATAATAAACTCTGCTGGGAAAGCAAAAATACTCATTACTTTCCATTATAATAAACTATGCTGGGAAAGTGAAAAAAGGAATTACTTTCCATTATTATAAACTCTGCTGGGAAAGTAAAAAAAAGGAATTACTTTCCATCGTATAACTCTGCTGGGAAAGTAAAAAAGGGAATTACTTTCCACCATAATGAACTCCGCTGGGAAAGAAAAAAAGACATTACTTTCCACTTTAAAACTCTGCTGTGAAAGTGAAAATAGACATTACTTTCCACTATAATGAACTCTGCAGGGAAAGCAAAAATACTCATTACTTTCCATTATAATAAACTCTGCTGGGAAAGTGAAAATGGACATTACTTTCCATTATGATAAACTCTGCTGGGAAAGTAAAAAAAGGGAATTTCTCCGCTGGGAAAGTAAAAAAAGACATTACTCTTCCACTATAAAACTCCGCTGTGAAGAGTAAAAAAGGACATTAGTTTCCACTATAATGAACTCTGCTGGGAAAGCAAAAATACTCATTACTTTCCATTATAATAAACTCTGCTGGGAAAGTGAAAATGGACATTACTTTCCATTATGATAAACTCTGCTGGGAAAGTAAAAAAAGGGAATTACTTTCCACCATAATGAACTCCGCTGGGAAAGTAAAAAAAGACATTACTTTCCACTATAAAACTCTGCTGTGAAAGTAAAAATAGACATTACTTTCCACTATAATGAACTCTGCAGGGAAAGCAAAAATACTCATTACTTTCCATTATAATAAGCTCTGCTGGGAAAGTAAAAATGGACATTACTTTCCATTATAATAAACTCTGCTGGGAAAGTAAAAAATTACTTTCCATTATAATAAACTCTGGAAAGTAAAATGGATTACTTTCCACTATAATAACTCTGCTGGGAAAGTAAAAAAAGAATTACTTTCCACCATAATGAACTCCGCTGGGAAAGTAAAAAAATTAATTACTTTCCATTATAATAAACTCTGCTGGGAAAGTAAAAATGGACATTACTTTCCATTATGATCAACTCTGCTGGGAAGGTAAAAAAATGGAATTACTTTCCACCATAATGAACTCCGCTGGGAAAGTAAAAAAAGACATTACTTTCCACTATAAAACTCTGCTGGAAAGTAAAAATAGACATTACTTTCCACTATAATGAACGCTACAGGGAAAGCAAAAATACTACTCATTACTTTCCATTATAATAAACTCTGCTGGGAAAGTGAAAATGGACATTACTTTCCATTATGATAAACTC
Organism: Creontiades dilutus; assembly: GCA_031894815.1. Classification (NCBI taxonomy): domain Eukaryota; kingdom Metazoa; phylum Arthropoda; class Insecta; order Hemiptera; family Miridae; genus Creontiades; species Creontiades dilutus. Next base: position 85,632 of record JAVIWC010000994.1, on the reverse strand, counting down.
TGCTGGGAAAGTAAAAAAGGGAATTACTTTCCACCATAATGAACTCCGCTGGGAAAGTAAAAAAATACATTACTTTCCACTATAAAACTCTGCTGTGAAAGTAAAAATAGACATTACTTTCCACTATAATTAACGCTGCAGGGAAACCAAAAATACTCATTACTTTCCATTATAATAAACTCTGCTGGGAAAGTAAAATGGACATTACTTTCCATTATAATAAACTCTGCTGGGAAAGTAAAATGGACATTACTTTCCACCATAATGAACTCTGCTGGGAAAGTAAAATAATTACTTTCCATTATAATTTCCAAAGTAAAAATATAATAAACTCTGCTGGGAAAGTAAAAATGGACATTACTTTCCATTATAATAAACTCTGCTGGGAAAGTAAAAATGGACATTACTTTCCATTATAATAAACTCTGCTGGGAAAGTAAAAATGGACATTACTTTCCATTATAATAAGCTCCGCTGGGAAAGTAAAAATGGACATTACTTTCCATTATAATAAACTCTGCTGGGAAAGTAAAAATAGACATTACTTTCCACTATAATAAACTCTGCTGGGAAAGTAAAAATGGACATTACTTTCCATTATAATAAACTCTGCTGGGAAAGTAAAAATGGACATTACTTTCCATTATAATAAACTCTGCTGGGAAAGTTAAAAAAAACTCTGCATTACTTTCCACTATAAAACTCTGCTGGGAAAGTATTAATGAACATTACTTTCCATCAGAATAAACTCTGCTGGGAAAGTAAAAAGAAAATAACTCAACAAGTTATGAGCGCGTTCTAGCGTCATTTAGTTCAACCAACATCACGACGTGGTTAGACGAATCGCCGCTAGAATGCACTGGAAAACTGTTAGGAAAGTATAAATGAACATTACTTTCCATTATAATAGACTCTGCTGGGAAAGTAAAAAGAAAATAACTCAACAAGTTATGAGCGCGTTCTAGCGTCATTTAGTTCAACCAACATTACGACGTGGTTAGACAAATTGCCGCTAGAATGCACTGGAGAATCGTTAGGAAAGTATTAATGAACATTACTTTCCATTATAATAAACTCTGCTGGAAAAGTAAAAAAGAAAAACTGAACAAGTTATGAGCGCGTTCTAGCGGGATTTAGTTCAACCAACATTACGCCGTGGTTAGACAAATTGCCGCTAGAATGCGCAGGAAAACCGTTAGGAAAGTATTAATGAACATTACTTTCCATTATAATAAACTCTGCTGGGAAAGTAAAAAAGAAATAACTGAACAAGTTATTACTCCCAACAGGTTATGAGCGCGTTCTAGCGGCAATTTGTTGAACCACGTAGTAATGTTGGTTAAACTAAATCCCGCAAGAATGCGCTCACAACCTGTTGAGAGAGTAATTTCTTTTTACTTTCCCAGCAGAGTCTACTATAATGGAAAGTAATGTTCATTCTACTTTACCAACAGTTTTTGAGCGCATTCTAGCTTCAATTTGTCTAACCACGTCGTAATGTTGGTTGAACTAAATACCGCTAGAATGCGCTCATAACTTGTTGAGAGAGCAATTTTTCTTTTTACTTTCCCAGCTGAGTTTATTATAGTGGAAAGTAATGTCCATTTTTACTTTCACAGCTGAGTTTTATAGTGGAAAGTAATGTCTTTTTTTACTTTCCCAGCGGAGTTTATTATTTTGGAAAGTAATTCCCTTTTTTACTTTCCCAGCGGAGTTTTATAGTGGAAAGTAATGTCTTTTTTTACTTTCCCAGTGGAGTTTATTATTGTGGAAAGTAATTCCCTTTTTCACTTTCCCAGCGGAGTTTTATAGTGGAAAGTAATGTATTTTTTTACTTTCCCAGCGGAGCTAATTATTTTGGAAAGTATTTCCCTTTTTTACTTTCCCAGCGGAGTTTTATAGTGGAAAGTAATGTCTTTTTTTACTTTCCCATTGGAGTTCATTATGGTGGAAAGTAATTCCCTTTTTTACTTTCCCAGCGGAGTTTTATAGTGGAAAGTAATGTCTTTTTTTACTTTCCCAGTGGAGTTCATTATGGTGGAAAGTAATTCCCTTTTTTGGACTTTCCCAGCGGAGTTTTATAGTGGAAAGTAATGTCTTTTTTTACTTTCCCAGCGGAGTTTTATAGTGGAAAGTAATTCCCTTTTTTACTTTCCCAGCGGAGTTTATTGTGGAAAGTAATTCCCTTTTTTACTTCCCAGCGGAGTTTTATAGTGGAAAGTAATGTCTTTTTTTACTTTCCCAGCGGAGTTCATTATAATGGAAAGTAATTTTTTTTACTTTCCCAGCGGAGTTTTATTGGAAAGTAATTCCTTTTTTACTTTCCCAGCGGAGTTTTATAGTGGAAAGTAATGTCTTTTTTTACTTTCCCAGCGGAGTTCATTATAATGGAAAGTAATTCCCTTTTTTACTTTCCCAGCGGAGTTTTATAGTGGAAAGTAATGTCTTTTTTTACTTTCCCAGCGGAGTTCATTATGGTGGAAAGTAATTCCCTTTTTTACTTTCCCAGCGGAGTTTTATAGTGGAAAGTAATGTCTTTTTTTACTTTCCCAGTGGAGTTCATTATAATGGAAAGTAATTCCCTTTTTTACTTTCCCAGCGGAGTTTTATACTGGAAAGTAATGTCTTTTTTTACTTTCCCAGCGGAGTTCATTATAGTGGAAAGTAATTCCTTTCCCAGCGGAGTTTTTTGGAAAGTACTTTTTTTACTTTCCAGCGGAGTTCATTATAGTGGAAAAACTAATTCCCTTTTTTTACTTTCCCAGCAGAGTTTTATAGTGGAAAGTAATGTCTTTTTTTACTTTCCCAGCGGAGCTCAATATAATGGAAAGTAATTCCCTTTTTTACTTTCCCAGCGGAGTTTTATAGTGGAAAGTAATGACTTTTTTTACTTTCGCAGTGGAGTTCATTATGGTGGAAAGTAATTCCCTTTTTTACTTTCCCAGCGGAGTTTTATAGTGGAAAGTAATGTCTTTTTTTACTTTCCCAGCGGAGTGTCATTACTGGTGGAAAGTAATTCCCTTTTTTACTTTCCCAGCGGAGTTTTATAGTGGAAAGTAATGTCTTTTTTTACTTTCCCAGTGGAGTTCATTATGGTGGAAAGTAATTCCCTTTTTTACTTTCCCAGCGGAGTTTTATAGTGGAAAGTAATGTCTTTTTTTACTTTCCCAGTGGAGTTCATTATGGTGGAAAGTAATTCCCTTTTTTACTTTCCCAGCGGAGTTTTATAGTGGAAAGTAATGTCTTTTTTTACTTTCCCAGCGGAGTTCATTATTGTGGAAAGTAATTCCCTTTTTTACTTTCCCAGCGGAGTTTTATAGTGGAAAGTAATGTCTTTTTTTACTTTCCCGGCGGAGTTCATTATGGTGGAAACTAATTCCCTTATTTACTTTCCCAGCAGAGTTTTATAGTGGAAAGTAGTGTCCATTTTTACTTTCACAGCAGAGTTTTATAGTGGAAAGTAATGTCCATATTTACTTTCCCAGCGGAGTTGATTATTGTGGAAAGTAATTCCCTTTTTTACTTTCCCGGAGGAGTTTTATAGTGGAAAGTAATGTATTTTTTTACTTTCCCAGCGGAGCTCATTATAATGGAAAGTAATTCCCTTTTTTACTTTCCCAGCGGAGTTTTATAGTGGAAAGTAATGTCTTTTTTTACTTTCCCAGTGGAGTTCATTATGGTGGAAAGTAATTCCCTTTTTTACTTTCCCAACGGAGTTTTACAGTGGAAAGTAATGTCTTTTTTTACTTTCCCAGTGGAGTTCATTATGGTGGAAAGTAATTCCCTTTTTTACTTTCCCAACGGAGTTTTACAGTGGAAAGTAATGTCTTTTTTTACTTTCCCAGTGGAGTTCATTATGGTGGAAACTAATTCCCTTTTTTACTTTCCCAGCGGAGTTTTATAGTGGAAAGTAATGTATTTTTTTACTTTCCCAGCGGAGTTCATTATGGTGGAAAGTAATGTCCATTTATAATTTCCCAGCAGAGTTTATTATAGTGGAAAGTAATGTCCATTTTTACTCTCTCAGCAGAGTTTATTTTAGTGGAAAGTAATGTCCCTTTTTACTTCCCCAGAAGAGTATATTATAGTGGAATGTAATGTTCCTTTTCACTTTCCCAGCAGAGTTTATTTTAGTGGATTTTTAGTTTACTGTACGACGTGGATAGACGAAATGCCGCTAGAATGCGCTCGAAACCGTCATCGCCTTCAGGAGACTTCCCTGTGAAGAGGGCAATGGTGGTTTCGAGCGTATTCTAGCGGGATTTCGTACATATACGTGAAAATAATCACTTATCGTGTCACTGATTATCATGCAGGTGGATTAGCAGAGGAATGCTGATTATCATGATTATTAACAGGTAAACTGGGTAAATTGAAAACGCAAAAAGTGGGTGTGGCACATAGCTTCCTCGTATCCATAAGATGACTGTATAGATCATTGAAAATTATTATTGACTAAAGAACTTCGTTCAATTAGGCGAAGTAAATGTTGAATTAGGGTAAATTTATTGTTATGCAGGAGCGTAACTTGAGAAAATAAAGGTAGGCATGTTCAACTATTGAACAAACTATAAAGTATACCTAATAAGTCCGAACAATCCCTGAAAATTTCATCGAAATCGGTCAAGAACTCCCGGTGTTATGCTTGTGGCAAGGATTTCACGTTTGTGCATGCGCAGAGGCTGCTATTGATCCGGGGGTCATGAAACTCTATACCCTGACAATCCCTGAAAATTTCATTGAAATTGGTCAAGAACTCCCGCAGTTATGCGCGTAACAAAGATTTCACGTTTGCGCATGCGCAGAGGGATCCGGGGTCATGAAACCTATAGGGGACCCTAACCCGCACAATCCCTGAAAATTTCATCCCGGAGTTATGCGCGTAACAATGATGCCACGTTTGCGCATGCGCAGAGACCATTGATCCGGGGGTCATGAAACCTATAGGGGACCCCTAACCCGCACAATCCCTGAAAATTTCATCGAAATTGGTCAGGAACTCCCGGAGTTATGCGCGTAACAAGGATTTCACGTTTGCGCATGCGCAGAGACTACTATTGATCCGGGGGTCGTGAAACCTATAGGGGACCATCTACACCCCAACCCGAACAATCCCTGAAAATGTCATCAAAATTGGTCAAGAACTCTCGGAGTTATGCGCGTAACAAGGATTTCACGTTTGCGCATGCGCAGAAGCTACTATTAATCCGGAGATCATGAAACTCATAGGGGACCATCTACACATCAAACCAAACAATCCCTGAAAATTTCATCAAAATTGGTCAAGAACTCCCGGAGTTATGCGCGTACCAAGGATTTCACGTTTATGCATGGGCAGAAGCTACTATTGATCCGGGGGTCATGAAACCTATAGAGGACCATCTACACCCCAACCCGCACAATCCCTGAAAATTTCATCAAAATCGGACAATAACTTCGTGTAGTTTTGCCCGTAACAAGGATTTGCTGACAGACAGACAGACAGACAGACAGACACACGGACACACAGACACACAGACAGACACGGAACCAAAAATTGTTCAGAAAGGTCTAAAACGCAAAATGCGAGTGGAATTTTTGATTTTGGAGACAAAAAAATTTTCACATTCCGAAAGTGAAAACAATGCTTCCGCTACTTTAGTAGACTCGGAAGCAAAATGTAAAACGGAGTATTAGGCTGACAGTCGGCGCAAAAGGAAGGTACCCGCTAGGTTTGGTGAAAATGGTGGTCTTAGCCGTGATGTTCAATTTACATTTGCTCGAAAGAAAGCGAGAAGGAAGCTTTATAACTTATTTTTGAACGTGTAAGTAGTCTAATTTTCTCATCCCAATTTTTATCCGGTTTTTTCATTATTGTCAAGTATCTATTAAAATGAACTTACTGTACTTTAAATTTTTAAACTAATATTTAAAGTAATGATGGTGAGGTGAGTTGGTGATAGGTTTTGGTTTATTATTCAATAATAAACCATTGTAATCGCTCTTGAAAAAAAAAATTTCTAACCCCCTCTGAAAATTTCATTACGCACAATTTCTCCCAAACGGCTGGAGCAAAAAATCTGAAATTTTCAGGAAAATTCAATATTGGTGTGACAACGCCCCAATTCTTTAGCCAGCAGTCTCACTCAATTTAAAGTGCCCTTTAAGGGTTGTCAAAGTTTTGTAAAATCCCTAAACTAACTAAAAGAAAAGTCGAGGAGGCCTAAATGTGGACTTTTTTGAAGAACTTTCTACGAGGAATCGAATGAGCCCCTCCCCAGGTCCGTAGGTCAAACCATTCCCGATCTATGGCCCGATTTATGGTGCCAACATTTGGGTTATTTTGGTTTATTGTTGTTTTTGTGTTGATACCAGTAACCTAGTGACATAGTGATGTAGTGATGTAGAATGTGGATACTGGAATGAACTCCTAAAAGGCTTTGTAGCCGATACACGGGTTGAAGCATTCTGATAGTTTTCAGGAAAAATCAGAAAATCTGAAATTTTCAGGAAAACGCAGCTAATTCTCTCACTGGGGTTTATTATTCAATTGGCTTGCGTTCATGATTTGAATTTCTATTAAGCTTTGGAGTGTGCGTGTTTCACAGGTGATAGAGCGATTATTGAATTTCAGGAGATATGCATAGGGCACGTAAATCTGTTCTCAACCAAAATACCTGTTTGGATTGTTCAGTTGATCATATTTGTGTCCCTTATGAAATTCAATAATCACTCTATCAACTGTGAAACACGCACACTCCAAAGCTTAGTAGAAATTCAAATCATGAATTAGGTATTGAATAATAAACCCCAGTGAACGAATTTGCAGCGTTTTTTATTGAGGTGGTGATAGGAGTGGGAGGAGGAAGAAATGGTGTAGGGGGAGGGGATTGGCAAATTCTAAATCCGGCAGTTTCCTAAATCTGGCCGTGAGTATTTGAGGGATTGATAGTATTCTTTCACGTCACACCTCAACATTGGGCTCCAGTAAGTATAGATTCCTCACTTATTGTTTTATGGGGGTATAGATTAGTTCAGGACCAAAAGAAGTCGAAATGATTGAAAGCGAAATAGAACTGCGACATATGTGCATCCACAATAATACGTAAAGTAGGACAATAATGGCTGTTTGCGCATGCGTACATGTATATCTTACCATCAATCCAATGACACTCGAGGTGTATAGAGAATTGACTAGGACCTAAACACAATCCCGGGAAAACCGTATACAGTCTCGAAGTATCGTCTGCAATAATTATTGATTATAATCAATTGTATGCTTGTATTTAAGCGTTATGGTTCAGAAACCAGTCGAGAGAAATGGATGTTAAAATTCCGTGACTTATATCCAAGTACGCAATCGGACCCGCGATAGATCGTGAAAAATCGATGTTTTGTTGAATTCGCGTTTCGAATCCTATTAATCGGTTTTGAGTGTCGAAGTTATGTACGGCTCTACCCTCTACCCCGAGTTCGAGATACGTTCTTCTGGGCTGTTTCTGTCAAGCAAACACTAGCAAGTTTGAGGAAGGAAGAGGAAGGCCGAACCTCCCATTATTGCTGGAGACCTCGCTAAAAGAGGTCAATATGGCCATAAATAAGACCGGTCTTTGGGTTTCCCACTCCAAATTCTGTTTTGAGAACTACTGAACGGATGTCCTTTATTCCACCCCATTCTTTCATAAATCGACATACGTGTGTCACCTCACGGGGAACCAAAAGATCTGAATTGACGCCAGTACAATTTCGAGCTACTAACTGGAATTTGATATCGTTTTTGAATGGACTACACACAGAAAAACGTGGTACCTAACACAACTTAAGCTGCTGAGCCTAACACAGCACAGCTGAGCCAAATACACCATTTCATTCGTAAGTCACGCTCTACGCTCAATCATGCCTGCTAAATCCACATTCTGGGCCGAAAAGAAAAAAGTTTATGACCAACCAAATTGTTTTTGACTTAAATTACAAAACGCTATAAATCATTACACACAGGTTTATCATTTCTGAAACGTTATTCACTGATCTATGTGTATCAACAGGTAAAGATGACTGGAACTCAGTCTGAACTAGACTTCGTTTGTATCATTAACTTTCGTCCAGACGGCGCACAGTATTTCTTTTGTTCACCATTCTAACTCGACAAAAGGTTAAACAAAAAGCCTTTTATCATTTAAATGATTAACATGAGTACAATCCAGTTCCTAGAGACCGTACCGTTATTTCCAGAGTGTACATTATTTCTACCATTTTTAAGAGAGAGAACAACCTTCATTGTAAAAAATACCAAATTATGACTGGTGGTGAATACAATTGTGAATTAAATAAGAAAACAACTTTCCTTTCTGTTTTTGAGAAAACAATTCAATTAACAACCAACTATCCAGAAATTCTTTCAATCATATTTAGACTGACAAGTTACATTAAACAAGAACGGCAAGGAAACAGTGGAATTTTTACCCTAAAAACTATAATTTTATCGCTAATGAAAGCATTTTTAGGGTCTGAGAATAGCTTTACTCGACTCAGCGTAAAAGTATTCTGGCAAACTAAATTCCCTTGCCGATAACGTTAAATTCCCAGTTTTTATTGTTTTTATAGACGTAGAAAGTACATTAGGACAAATGACGTAGAGACGATAGGGCTGTGGAGCCTGGTAAAAATCATATCTATAGCCAAAAATCATATTTCAGCTTTCCACTTTTCACGGTAGATTGGTGAAACAAGACTGTGCGGAGGTAATCCTAACGCCGTGTCCTACGTGAGCGGGAACTAGGCGATACCAGCGGGTCGGGTGAGTTCAGCGTTTTTTGCGGGGCGCGCGATTTTCCGATCAAACTATGATAACAGAGTTGTGCGTCCTGCGTGCACACGCTCTATCGCAAATCGCTAACACGCACACGCTACACGCGGATTGAAATAAAATCGGTTTGATTTTTTCTCGCCATTCCCGCTAAAATCGCCCTATTGTTTACATCTGTTGTCAATCATTTCTCGAGTGCTTGCGAGGTTAGTCAGAACAAAGTTGTTGTCACTTATCAACGAAATAAGAAAACAAGAATAGGTGAAGCATTATAAATTCCCCGAATTAGTTCTTTAATTGATACATTTCGTGAGATGGTTGCCTGCAAACGTTTATAAGAAATGTAATTGAACAAAGCTGGACTACTTCAGGCCAACGCAAATCGACTCTCTCTGCAAGAAATTCAGAAAAAACACTCATCGTATTGATTGACAAGGTAGGTACGGAACTAACATAACTAAAACGCGCTCTCCTCCATTCGCGGCATCGCCCGCACATAGGACTCTAGAGGCGTTCCCCGCTGTATACACTTGCACTCGTGCGAATCGCCAGTATCGTGAAATCGCCCGACTCCCGATCACGTAGGACGAGGCCTAAGTAGGTAAGGAGGTGTCCGTCTTCTAAGTCCGATTTTCGGATTCTGCGCAACTTGAAACGTAAGAAAACCAATTTTGAGGGGCTTAAACATTTTTTCCTTGGTCGATTACAAAGGTTCATAATTGCAAATAACAAACCAAACTAACCAATACCGAGATGTTTTTTAACCATCGGGAAAATTGCTTCATGAAATCCCAACACAGCTCAGCATTCAACATTTACATGAACACCAAAGTTTTAGAACTTAGAAAGTAAATACATTTTTAAAAACTATTGAATATAAATGTTTACGCCGAGGGTACAGTGATCAAGTTTCACTCGCTGTTCAATCTCCTTCTCACAATCAGTCGTAGGTGGGAGTCCGCCTCTGTTTTCATTATCTCCACTTCCGCGAGAGCCCTGTAGTCCGAATCTAGCCTTTTCCACGGCACCTACAACCATTTTTCTCGTTCATCTCCATTCGACAAATACACCGAGGTCATCAGCATCCTCGCCAAAACCGGGACTTCCGTCTTCCCAATTCTCCTCAAAAGGATTGTAAGTACCGGCTATTTGACTTCACACCTCCCAGCAGATTCTCTCCTCAGGAATAAAATAATTTTCTCTTTTTTCCTCTGCAGTTTCAGGGAAGCTGGGAACCTCACTCACTCGCTCCTTCGTTTTCTCCTGTCGACCCCTCGCCGCCGACTGGATATTTCTGCGAGACTCAATCCTCGTCGGGATCGCGTCGTTACCTTCGCCAAACATCCACCGCAGCGTCTTCCAACCTGAGAATCCTTGAAATTCCTCCCAAGCCCTTTCTATTTGCATTATTATTTTCGCCATTTTTGTACTCAATAGTTCGCTTTGTATGAGGAGCTCCTCAGTTAAGCCCAGCTACGCAATTTATTTTTATTCTTCGAAGATTTTCGATATTTTGTATAAGTTACGAACGGCTCTCATTATTATAAATATTTTCGATTTGTGAAATCTAGAACCTCTAAAAGAAATTACATTTCTGTTTTATCGAGAAGGTAGTCGTGTCCTGCATTTTGAAGACCCTGCCCCGCTCGAACAAATATAAAAACAATTTCAAGTTTTTGGGAGAATCAAACGATTGAGCGGCGAATAGGAACCTACTCTTTGGGAACTTATTCTTCAAAACTCACTATAGTCGATTTACCCAAGTCATTGGCTCTTCTCCAACAAGGTGTACCTATTGATTTGCGTTGACAGTTGGACGATTTTATGTTCTCACGGTTAGCTGAAGGAGGCGTTTCCTACGTCTGATAACCTAATGGTTTAAGACACATTGATGGCCAGCATTTGAAGCTATCATGCCTCAAGTTTTTACATTACTAATCGTAGTAAATCCTCGTAGCTACTTAGAAAGGTACCGTGAAAGCCAAACCGATTTCACCAATTAATGTAGTAAGGAATCAAGAAAGAAGTATTTTAGATTACATCGTGGAGGATATTTATCAAGTCCGCACGATTAATATTAATTACATAGGTATGTTTATCGTACAATTGGTTCAAGTGAAATCCATTTACAGACTATAATAAAATTCATGCTACCAAATTAGTGAGCCCTAGAACCATTGTTTACAAGTTCAGTACTTTCCACCTGGATACGAACAAATATTTGTTTACTTGTACTCAGGACTTCACTTAAAAGTACTTCTATTCACTAATTTATATCGCGTACCTATAAGTACGTTACGTTCCTGTAATATAACAGGAAATTGTTTGAGTATTGTATCTGTGCATTGTACATAGTACTTATAAGTATACATTTTTCTCAACACTATTATGTAGGCCGAATCACCGAACAAAAAATCCTCGCGTTTAGCCCACTCCGGACAAAAAATCCCATTGTGAAAAATGTCAGAAATATCCTATTGCCTAGTTTGCTGGTCTGGGTGCTCGCTACGCTCGCATCTCAAAACAAAAACATATCCTATATCAATCCTTTTAGTAAAGTATAGATCAGTTGGAAAAATAGATGCGATACCTATTCCGTGATTCAGCCCTAGTTTTCCGAAGTTGTGGATTTTTTGTCCGCCCTAGGGGATTTTTCGTCCGGTGAGTTTTTGTCCGGGGACTTTTTGTCCGATTACCATGTATTCCAGTAATGTCTGCAAGATCAATTCAATAAACACTTAAGGAAATTGGGGACTTTAATGCCTAATATTATATAATTAATGCCTTGATTTATTTTGAAAACCATTCTGAAACTGGGGATCACAGGTAGAAGAGTAGGAAGAGATGGTTGTGGGTAGCGGGGAGTTATAGTGGAGGGTTGATTGGCTTGGCCACTCGAGCGCTACTGATAAGCGCATTAAAGGATTTTTATTGGGGACAGTAGCTCGGGAAGGGTAGGAGATCCGGGGGTGAATCGGGGGTGGCCCGGGGGCGGCTAGGGGCTGGCCGAGTGGAAAAGCCTTCCGCAGCCGACGCGACCGACGAAGAAAAGGATGCGGGGAATCAATGCTAAACTCCCCGGAGAAGAGTGATGTTTTCACCTCGGATAGTAGGTCGCCATGGAGACAGCACCCTCGTCGTCCGGACCCGCCGCGCCGTTCGTGCGGGATTCAAACCTCGCTAATATCATATTAGGAGTCCGATCGGGGTTGGGAGGTATGTCCAAGGGATGTATGCCCGAGGGTCTTATGATCGGAGCTATCTAGTTTCTCCACGACCCCAAACGAAGGGTGTTTCGAGGTGATTTTTTTCCCCAAGGGCTTATTCCGTTTAAATAAGGTTTAGAGGTAAACAAAGGTCAAGAGGGATGTAAACAACCCAAGTCACCCTGCCCCCAATGCACAGCTTCCCTATATTCGTGAAAAATATGAACAGATTCTCGTTAAAACCTAGGTTCTTAGAAAACAAAACATAGGATAACTATCAGTTATAAACAAAAGTGAAGGGGTCCCATGATGCTCAATGTGAAGTTATTCAATACAAGGTTCACTATCTATTACAATAAAAAATGTGAACGTTAGTGTTGATCCGATGTTGGGTGATGGGGTTGAAACGTGAACAGCGATTTTAGAGATAGGGGAATTCATGAATGTGAATACGAATAAAATCATGATGTGGAATTATTTGGTTGTGATCATGAATACGGTCACGACTACGCCTATGATTGCTATTATATTCACAAATTTAATATGAATTTATCGGTATTCAGGGGCGTATATAGGGGGGGGGGGGAAGGGGCCCGGGACCCCCCCGAAATTTGGAAAATATAAATTAATCTTGTATTTTTCGGTCCTACGGTGGAAAACACCAGACTAACCTGGACGGCTGGGACCTGCCACCTCAACAAAGAAAGAACTCATCATTGCAATAATTGTAGCTCCATCCCGCTTCACGTCAGCAATGACAAGCGAATAACATTCTACGGTTGCTGGCAGCAATTTTAAATAGGCTATGTTACTTTCGTTTATTCAACATTAAATGTTGTTGCATAGAAAATAAATTGTATGCTATTCACTTGCATTCATGTTGCAGTTTTTAAAAAATGATGTTGGTAAAATGGAACCTTTGTTTCAATCATGTATTTTTTTACACCTTTCCAAGTTATTAACTGAATATTATTTAGGCCTAAAATATGTTTTCCCCTGGGAAAAGAACTACTTTTCTATCATTATTTTTTTAGTGCTAGAATAGTTAAACATGTGATTTTAGACACCTGATTTGAAAAATTGATGGAATACCCCCCAGACCCGGTATTCTCGGCCTCCCCCCCCCCCCCCCGAAAATATTGCATTACATATACGTTACTGTCGGTATTCACATTTTTTGTTATGATTTTCTAGAAAATCAAAATGTATAGATATATTTTTAGTCAAAATTACCATTTTTTGTGGTTTTGCCTTCAGTACAGCCCTACTTTTCCATCCTTGCTGTTTATACTTGAAATCACACATTTTTATTGTGTGATTCCACCACAAAACAAAAGTGATTTTCGGAATATGATTGAAACCATTCATGATTATAACCACAAAATTCCACGTCACGATTTTATTCAAATTAATATTCATGATTATGAACATTGAGGCGTGTCCTCATAACGCGGGAGATGACCGGTAGATGACCCGGTCAGTCTACGGCGAGCGGTACGTTCGATTCGGCATGCGGTGTTGGAGAAGACGACAACGTGGTTCTGGTTGTCCTGACGTTTCCAATCACCGGTCAGTGCCGAAGCATCCCTGTCAGTACCTCGGTGCATTCGTTGAAATGTCGAGTGGTGATGAAATGGTTTTGGCTGATTTTGCTCCCATAAAGATTGTGACATCTTCAGGGGAGAACGTCGAGCACGTCGTATCGGAGGTTATGGATTCGCTTCAGTGTCTTTCGGGGGGAAAAAAGTACCAACAGGGCACTTGGTTTTATGATGGATGTAATTCTTGACTACGTTGACATCGGGAATACAGGAACGACGTGGGATTCTGCTACAGGCGAACAGACTAAAGTTTCTTTGATCCAGACCGACTTGGGTTCGGTATCGTACAGTTCGGCGAGTTTGCCGATCGTTACAAGCTAATGACACCGATCGACATAATGACATAATGTGGACGGAAGACTTAGACTTCTCCCAACTGAATCCACCGAATTGTCACTGACCAGTCTGCCCTTGCATACCACCATCAATCATTTACCCGTTTTCGTGGGCCACTCAGTTAATAGGGTATCAAGTGAATGGCTGTATCCAAAAATTGTGGTTAACGGTCAAGTTTACAAAACTATTGGTATTGCCAGACGATTTTTTATTGATTAGTATTAATTAACTTTTCTTTTTAAATAAAATTTGGACTTCTGCACTTCCAATCCGCACCATCCTTTCTCCTCCACATGGCGGCCGCCTATTCGCATCTACAGTATTGAGCAACCTGAATCCTGATTCAGTTCTGGTTGTCCGATCTCTGTTGTGGATCGGGAAGTTCGGGTTCAACGATTATCAGGTAGCTTATGTGAGGTAGTTTTTAAAGATTATGATGAACTTTATAACCAATTACGTATATGGAGCACAATGTTTGTAAACAAAGTTTAGTAAGGCGATAAAATAATGATGATCGAGATTTGTTATTTGTGATAATGATTTCTACAACCTGACTTACCTTTGTATTGTAAATCCAAAGTGGAGCTTCGTTGCAGGCAGAGAAACCAACCTGTAACAATATTTTGATGTAAAAAGACCTTCCATTATGTTGATATTTTGAATTAATGAGCCATTATCTGATATAGGAAGACCAATGAATGTAACTTTCTTGAAATACAAATTAGGAAGATAATTCGGAACAATTAAGGTAAAATAACTTCACTAGTCTTTGTGAATGTAATATCCTTCGCTAGTTCGACTAATTATCTACGACCAAGATGCGACCCTGCCTATACGGGGGGAACTGAAGACAACTCAATTGGGGTCCCAATACTTTTTTTTCGATCAGAAGACGTGAAAAATCCTGAGAAGCATAATGGTGTCCCCTGGTATATGAGAGTGAATGAATGAATGAATGAAATTATAGTTTATTTCTGATAAGTAACATGAATATAGAATACAAGAAATTAGAAATATAGTATCCCTAATGGGTAAGCCCGTGACAGGGAAAACGAGTTGGTACCTTGTTAAAAATGAATATTAAATAAAAATGAAATGAAGTAAATAAATATAAATAGTAGGCACTATTATGACGAAGTCGACTGCTGCAAAATTAAAAAGTCCATTTCACCGATGATCCTACACACGCAAGTACCACTGTTTTAGAGTGCTATTTACTTTTCTAGGATGATTTATTAATTCAGATTTAACAGCTGTAGGAAAATTATTGAAAACCCTTATCCCAGTGGAGAAATATGTATGCAGAGAGGCAGTTGTACGAGAATGTGGGAGAGTAATATTACCTTGCGTCTGAAATCTAGTTTGAAACTCGTGTGATGGGTATGTAAACCGCTTCTCCTTTAACACTCGCTTCACGCTATTCGATTCAAATAAATTCTGGAATTTCAATATTTTCAACTTCCGAAGAGGGGATCAGTGTGTTCCAGAAATTTGCTTTTCGTAATAACACGAAGTAGGATGTTTTGGCAGACATTTAATGTGCTGAGAGTCGTAGCGTAAGCTCCTCCCCAGGCCGGGAGTCCATATAGCAAAATCTATTGGGCTAATGAGTGATATAGCATCTTCATGAGACTCAGAGAAAGAAACCTCCTAAGGTTGGAAAATACATAAATAAGTTTTCTTAATCTTTGATATACTAGTTCGATCTGAAATGGAGTGACCTAAGACTGGAAGCAGTCAACGAAATCATCATGAAATACGACCAGAAGCACGAAAAACGACTCCATCAGCACAAGAACCCGGAGATGCTCAACGTTCTGGATAACGAAGGAGAACTGCGGCGCCTCAAGCGTAACAAGCCACTGGACCTGATTGTGCAGTGCAAGTTATAGTGAAGTGTGTTCCAGTTAACAGTGTGTTACTCTGAAGGGTTGGTTTGTTGAAATCTCACCCTGTACATCGAGTCCATTTATGAGATAAAATATTGCTAGATGATGTATCCTACAATCAGTTGCAATAAATAAAATCACGGAAAAAATAGAAGACGCGAAAGGCTGACTTGTAATGCAGCTAATACTTCAAAAACTGTTTGAAATTGTAAATTTTGTAAAATGTTCTATCAATTTATTGGTAATGACTACTTTTGTTGCAGTGGTGAGATTTTTGGATACTATTATAATGTTAGGAAAAATTCAAACGTGAAATTCTGTGATAACGTCACTGAATCTTCTTTGAAGTAATTTTAATACCATTGACTTCGTTGTTTGATGCCAATCCTATTAAAAATCAACATAGTAATTGTCATTATCCCACAAACTTGCTACACTCATTTTAACGATGATGGGATTCCCAAATCACTCCACTTAATAACGAATTACCAGCCGATTTACCATTTTAGTGCCAATGAAGTAATTTTGGCGAAGAAATGATTTATTCTTCTATAATTATATAAAAAGGTATGGTAGTTAAGTTAATGTAATGGTTGTGATAACTCAAAAACCAATCGAGGTTGGGTTAACCTACCTCTCCTCCGAAAACGTAGATGGAATCCCTGAATGCGACTGCTGTGTGTTCCTGCAGATTCGGAGGTTTGTCGCCAGTGGGTTCCAGCTGCTCCCACACTCCATCAGCTGCACATAATAACTCGTAGTTATTAGAAGCTTCAATTAGCAGGGAGAATTCATTAGATAATTTAAAGGATGGTTGGGCAGTAAATAACTATTATGTAGAAGGTAATTGAAGAACTGGGCAACGGTACGAGTATTCTAAAATTAGACCTGACAGGGAGTCGGTGCTCAGGAATGATCGATACTATTGTTCCTGCCACTAAATTATTGAAGAGGAATTATTTACACGTTGTTAGTGCCTAAGGATGTTGGAAATAGATGTTGTTCAGGTATAAATGAAGCCGTGTGCTTGGATACAAGACGGTGAACACTGAGAGGATTGTCATGTTTACATTACGGAAGTTCTATTATGCTTTTCCAGCAACCCATTCTCTTGTTCTTATTTTTCCAGTGTCCAACTGATAAATATTACAAAATAATTGCAAATTTCGATTTTATGTTTTTCAATGTATAAATTAGCTGTGTACTTGTACTACTTTCGCTATAGAGGTTGTACTCCCGGTCGATGTGAAGCGTTAAGAAAAATGAAAACGAGATTCACGTGATGCAATTAGTTTCTTTATTTGACTCAATTTTTGCGGAATAATGACCAAAATTTGTTTGTTTCTCGTGAAAAACCATCATTTTCGACTCTCAGATTAAGATGATTTTTCAGTTGATCACTGAAGAAGGTTTCAATCTCCTATTTGTACATTTTTCAACCAGACCTTGAAAATTAATTAATTATAATCCCCGTAACAATTTGAAAACAGGCGCCTAAAATAAAAAAACGGACGCGAAATAAACAAATTTCATTCATTATTCCGCAAAAATTGAGTCAAATCAAAAAATGGATAGCATCAAGTGAATCAGCGTTGAAAAACAATGAAAATGCATGTGCCACACTTTACAGTTAACCATCATGCGCTATTTGGCAATGTTGGGGTTGCGCAACTTTGGGTGCTCAATAAACCGGTTACGCGTATTCAAAAAAATTGGTTGATTGGTCGAATTTTCATGAAATCTTGGGTAGAATCCGAATCTGCAATAAAAAATGGGGTTTCTCATTTGAAATAAGAAAGTTAATGTCAATTGCGCATTGTTGCGCAGTTGCGCGGAGTGCGCAAATATGAAATTTGAGATCCTTGGAAGAAAATATGAAGATTAAAAAAAAATTTTCTTGTTTACTCCCATTTCGACGATTTTAGGAGGGGGGGGGGGGGACTCGTGGGACAAACCCTGTATACAGAAAATCGAAAAGAAACAATAGAAAATTGTTAGTTTTCATTTCTGTAATAGAAAACCCTTGACGTAATCATTGATTTATGTACTTGTATTAGACGCAGTCTGTGGTAAATTTTCTAAACTCGGCGCCGAAACCTAAAAAATGCCTAGATATTAATGAGATGATATGTTGTTGCTGGAGAATTATAGATACTCAACCAAATTTGTTTAGAACGCTCAAAAAAGGAGAATCGTTTTTCCCGCAGAAGAGACTACTGAGCTTTCGCGGTCTTGGTCATATCGCAAGCAAAACTTTGAGAGATCACGTACTGAAATCTGCCAGTCAATAAGCAAATGAGAGGTTAGCAATGACCTCTTTCAATTGCTAAAATTCAAGAAACGATATGGCTGATTTCTTGTTTCTATAACCCGATGAAACGGATCACAATGTATCGAATACAATCAATATGAATCAAACTTCGGTGTATACCTCTATGTATATAGATTTAGATAATGTATTACAGGCTGCGTTTAATAATTACCAAACCAGAGATCCACTTACAAGAGATATTTCACACACAATAAAAACTGCACTTTACTTTTGCGTAATATTTTGCGGTATACTTTATTGCCCTATCCACTGAATGATGTTCACTTACGAGAGCAATATGCTATTGAACAGATTCTGATACAGGTACGTACTCCAATAAACTCTTGATAACCTTCATTGGGATTCCTTACTGTTGAAATACGAAGCTAAAGGAATGATTCATTTTCATTTCGACAATAGTTGGGATAACCGCACAAATCTACTTTGCATCTTAGAAAATTCAATTCAGTGTGTTGGAACAGTAGGTTGACGTGGTCCGAACATATGACCCGTGCAAGGCAACGCCTGAGGCAGCTGTTTTTCCTACTTAATAAACAATCGAATCTTCCACTCCACCTTAAGCGACAGATTTACCTCACCGTCATTCGTCCAATCTGGCTCTATGGAGGACAAATGTGGGGTGCGGCATGCAACAACACAATAAATCGGGTGCAAACATTCCAAAACCGAGCTCTCAGAACCATAGCAGGAGCACCCTGGTACATGAGGAATGTTTCTATACATCGGGACCTCAACATCCCAGAGGTCGCTGATATACTGCCCACATCATACCAACAACTTCATAGCTCAATGATCAACCTTCATAACGAATTACTAACCCACATAACCAGCAATCCACCACCACCCAGGAACCAACGAAGGCTCAAACGCAAGAGGCACTTGCTTTGAATATTCACCATCCGAAACGACGAAATTGTTCAAATATTCTCTCGTAAACATTGCTAAAACCAGTAGTTGCTTTCTTTAGCTTATTATAATTTAAAATTCAACAATTTTGTTTAATAACGCATATTTACGCAAGGGCTGTCACTGGGCAGTAACTGGCATAATGTTTATGACGGCAACCTCTCTTTGATGACTATTGCGCTAAACTGTACTGTTTTATATATTTACAATAAAGTTGTTAAATATTTAAAAAAAGAAGAAAAACGCTGCCAATTCTTTCACTGGGGTTTATTATTCAATAGGCTTGCGTTCATGATTTGAATTTCTACTGAGCTGTGGAGTGTGCGTGTTTCACAGGATAGAAAACGATTATTGAATTTAGGAGATATACATGGAGCACGTGAATCTGTTCTCGACCAAAATACCTATTTGGATTGATCAGTTGATCATATTTGTGTGCCTCCTGAAATTCAATAATCGCCCTATCCTGTGAAACACGCACACTCCAAAGCTTAGTAGAAATTCAAATCATGAACGCAAGCCGATTGAATAATAAACCCCAGTGAAAGAATTTGCAGCGTTTTTTTTATTGAACCTCAATACCCCCCCACAATAAAAACATCTATAATTTATCAAGTCCTTTGGCACTCGTATTGCGTTAAAACTTCCCAAATCCAAATTTAAACGATGTAGCCAAAGGTAGACAGATGTAGAGGGGGCACACAAATATCATCAACTGATCAATCCAAATAGGTGTTTTGGATGAGAACCGATTTACGTGGTCTATGCATATCTCCTGAAATTCAATAATCGCTCTGTCACCTGTAAAACACGCACACTCAGAAGCTTAGTAAGATTCAAATCAGAACGCAAGCCAATTGAATAATAAACCCCAGTGAAAGAATACTTATTTACCCCAGTAATAATATTGAATAATAAACCCCAGTAATAATATTGAATAATATTTACCTATATATTATCAGAATGCTTCAACCCGTGTATCGGCTACTAACTACACTACAAGTATTCACATCGGCTATCACTCCAGTATCCACATTCACTACAACTCGACGCTATCGGCCGGACATCACTAGGTTACAAACAAACAATAATAAACGAAAAAACGCAAATGTTGGCACCATAAATCGGGCCATACATCGGGAATGGTTTGACCTACGGACGTGGGGAAGGGCTCATTCGATTCCTAATGGTATGTTCTTCAAATAGGAAAATATTTAGGCCGATTCGACTAGTTTTGAGGTTTTCAGGGATTTTACAAAACTTTTACAGCCCTTAAAAGGCACTTTAAATTGAGTGAGAGAGCTGGCTCAAGAATTGGGGCGTCGTCGGAACAAGATGGATTTTTCCTGAAAATTTCAGATTTTTTGCTCCAGCCGTTTCGAGATATCGTGCGTACACGGACGGAAAAATTTTTATTACAGATTTGGATTCTACACCCTTGAAACGTAAACCATGAAATTTTATTATTTTTTTTCAATTAAAGTTGTTTATTATTGAATAATAAACCAAAAGTGTGTTGGAAAAAGTTGGGAAACTGTAGTTAAACTAATCGGCTTTAGAGTATTCCTTTGATACTCACTTAAGGAATAGCGCCAGAAATCCTTGAGTGGGATGTTGCCGTTACGTCCAGCGATGAGGTAAAGGTAGTCTCCGTGGAGCGTCACGCTGTGTTTGGATCGCGCAGTCGGTGTTTTCTCTGAGGCGTCATTTTTTGGCGTTACCGGACTCCACATCTGAAAATAAATACGAAAGTTTATCATGGCAGAAACACACAGTTTATCAAGAGAGTTACTGTCATTTTTAATCGGTGAAGAAGAAACATTTAACTGCCATGTGAGTCGTGTCTTTATGATATCATTTAAATGATTAACAGAAGTACAATCCAGTTCTTAGTGACCGACCCGACAGTTCCGACCCCCCCCCCCCCCCCCCTCGGGTGGGCTCCTTCCGCTCTTTGTTATCCCGGCATCACCACTTTTCCGTCCGCTCGAGGGGGTCATTCGTGTATCTGCCACCTTGGTAAGCACTATCCTCTCTGGTGTCTGGTTGAATCTACAGATTTTTCCAGGGAGTTGGTTAGGCTTAGTTGGTTAGGCCCTATAGTTAGTTATAGTAAGTAACGTTTATGAACACGGAATGCGCACACGTAAACCCTTATAAGTCCCCCTCCCCAGCCGTAGCTTTCATCTCTGTTCACTAGCTCCTCTCCTCTGAGCTAGACTCCCATATTTGTAGGTTGCATAGGCAATTTTTCATCTTCGGTACTTAAATGTGTAAAATTAATCACTTAAATGATCTGCCTGTAGAGCCATAGAGGTCTACTGTCCCGCTTTTTTTATCGATGAGAACTTAGTGTTAGATCCAATAAAACCGTAGATCGGTTTGCAGGAGGCAGGTCCTTTGAATGCTATTGCAGAATCTGTCTTGAAACTTTGACAGTCAACAAGAACTTTGAAAAGTGTCACGTAGTTTCAACTCTCCAGCTTATTCAAACGTTTACCATACTTAATCAAATACTTGGTAGAATATTATAATAACGATGTAGGAAGATCAACCGTATAATGAATGTATGAAAGTACGTGGTAAAGTGGGGATGTTTGCGTGATTCACTTTGAATGTGAACAACGTAGAAGCCATCACCAACTAGCTAGTTAACGAATTGGAGGGGATGAAAATTCTAACGTAAGTTTAAAGATCATTAGGTATCCTTATATATAACTATATATAAAACTCAAATTGTGTTTCTATTTAGGTAGGTATGTATCTTTGTATGTATGCTCCTAATAGACTGCTATCCTGCGGAATCGATTTCGACTAGGGCGGTTGTAGAATGATCCGGCACACAACATAGGTTAGGTCAGAACCTCCAAAATATCCTTCTGCATACTTCATAAACGGCGCAATCCTCCAGACGCCTATTCTTTTGGTTCCCAAATTGTGATATTATGGTTGCTGACAGGCAGTTTATCATGTCAACTGAAGAAGCCTTTAATGATTTGCTAGGGTGTTTTGTGTGAAGTACGGGTTGCATTATTGATGGGTGAAGGATGGGCATTTTATATTTCGTCCAAAGTAGCCGTTGAATCGTAATATCTATTTCATCTTTTAACGGGCACCATCCGGTAGTCAGGTGATCACACAAACGGTCATGAATGCATATTATATATAGGTTCACATATTGAAAAATGAAAAATAGAAATAAAATATTCCTCAATTCGCTACACACTATCACAATAATAATTTATGGCAGAATACAGTGAACTCGGGAAAACGTGGAAACTGTAAACTAAAACGGTACAAACTTCTTTCGCCACGATGATTTTAAAAGTCTGTTAACACTTCTATAAACGTTCTGACTCCCTAAAAAGACGAAATCTCGTTACGAAATGTGTTCAGATCGGAAAATTCCATTTAAATAGATTAACGAAAATTCGCCTATAAGGTCATGATCGCTGACTCGTATTAAAACAAAGGTGCCAAAGACTCATAGGATTATGCGAAAACTACAAGGAAAAAGGTGGTACATCGAAGGAGTGAATAAGGAAAATAGCGAATGGTTGAATTACGGACTGAATTTACACGTTTTGAAATTTATCAAATCTAAATTATGTGGTGAAGGAGTTGTTTTTGGTTTATTATTCAATAATAAACCATTGTAATCGCTCTGGAAAATAAAATTCTAACCCCCCCCCCTGACAATTTCATGGTTTACGTTTCAAAGGGTGTAGAATCCGAATCTGCAATAAAAAAAAAATTTCCGTCCGTCCGCCGTATCTCCGAAACGGCTGGAGCAAAAAATCTGAAATTTTCAGGAAAAATCCATCTTGGTCAGACGACGCCCCAATTCTTGAGCCAGCTCCCTCACTCAATTTAAAGTGCCCTTTAAGGGCTGTAAAAGTTTTGTAAAATCCCTGAAAACCTCAAAACTAGTCGAATCGGCCTAAATATTTTCCTATTTGAAGAACATACCATTAGGAATCGAATGAGCCCTTCCCCACGTCCGTAGGTCAAACCATTCCCGATGTATGGCCCGATTTATGGTGCCAACATTTGCGTTTTTTCGTTTATTATTGTTTGTTTGTAACCTAGTGATGTCCGGCCGATAGCGTCGAGTTGTAGTGAATGTGGATACTGGAGTGATAGCCGATGTGAATACTTGTAGTGTAGTTAGTAGCCGATACACGGGTTGAAGCATTCTGATAATATATAGGTAAATATTATTCAATATTATTACTGGGGTTTATTATTCAATATTATTACTAGGGTAAATAAGTATTCTTTCACTGGGGTTTATTATTCAATTGGCTTGCGTTCATGATTTGAATCTTACTAAGCTTCGGAGTGTGCGTGTTTTACAGGTGATAGAGCGATTATTGAATTTCAGGAGATATGCATAGACGACGTAAATCGGTTCTCATCCAAAACACCTATTCGGATTGATCAGTTGATGATATTTGTGTGCCCCCTCTACATCTGTCTACCTTTGGCTACATCGTTTAAATTTGGATTTGGGGAAGTTTTAACGCAATACGAGTGCCAAAGGACTTGGTAAATTGTGGATGTTTTTATTGTGGGGGGGGGGGGGGGGGTATTGAGGTTCAATAAAAAAACGCTGCAAATTCTTTCACTGGGGTTTATTATTCAATCGGCTTGCGTTCATGATTTGAATTTCTACTAAGCTTTGGAGTGTTCCTGTTTCACAGGATAGGGCGATTATTGAATTTCAGGAGATATACATGGAGCACGTGAATACCGTATCATCTGATTCAATTGGTTTTTCAACAAAGGAAAAATTGAACAAAAGTAGTCATTTTTCAAGTGTCCTTTTGAAGCCAATTGCGTTTTTTCGGAAGCAAGAGTTTATTTTTAGCCATTAACGGCAATTAACGGCTATGTTATATTGGACAGTAACGAATTTTTTGATGAAAACTATGTTTTTTGAATTGCGTTCTAGTTCTTTTGTATTTACTGCAATGGAAAGTAGAGAAACCAGCAAGATAACCATTGAAAAAGCAAGGGCGGTCAATAGACAGCTGAGCGAGCGTGAGTCATGTTGGCGCGAACGCATGAAAGTTAATGCCCATATTGTAGAAATGCATTGAAAATAACTGAACATCGAAACTGAAGCTGGAAACGAGGTTCTCGGGCGCTGGCACCTTGCCTCGCCGCGCTTTATGAGAGAAAACTCTTCCACAGGACGGCGCGGCTCGCTCCTGTTAAGGTACATGAAGGAATAGCGAGCCGCAGGCGCAGGCGTCGGGGAACCCACACGCCGTGTCTTGGCTTACGTGGAAAACGAACGCGAGCCGCAGGCGCAGGCGTCGGGAAACCACACGCCGTGTCTTGGCTTACGTGGAAAACGAACGTGAGCCACAGGCGCAGGCGTCGGGGAAACCACACGCCGTGTCTTGGCTTACGTGGAAAACGAACGCGAGCGAGCTGGCCCATCGCGATCTGTTGGCGCCGTCAAACAATGCGATTCTTTGGGTGTGTCATACGTAACGGCGCGGCACCGTGCGGCAAACGCCCACGCCGCGTGGTTTGATTTTCGTCGCAATCGCGTAATCGCGTTAACATTTGTTCACACTTTGTAGGTTAACCTGCTTATGTTGAGATTATATCGTTTAACAATGACATTGCCTTTTAGGTGATTCCTTTGCGGTTTATTTTCAATGATGATTTCAATGATTTTCAAGAGAGCTTCAACAAAATGAATAATAGATTAATTTTGCTGAAAAATAAATAAATTTTTACTCTATATCAGATATACATTCTGAGAACACATTGTGAGCGCGACTTCTTTCAATTTTACTAGTCTGATTTATTTAAACTTTACTAGTCTGAATATTAGAAATGATTTTCGATCATTTTTCCCGAAAAGTAGTATCTCTTTATTTTTTAACCTATCTATTTTGCGGATTTAATCATTTTCCCAATTCATACCGCAAAATGTGTCTTTTATCCTGGGATTCCTCGTTTTAAAGAACTTTCCAGGAGGAATCGAATGACCCCCTCCCCAGGTCCGTAGGTCAAACCATTCTCGATCTATGGCCCGATTTATGGTGCCAACATTCGTGTTATTTTGGTTTATTATTGTTTTTGTGTTGATGTCAGTAACCTAGTGATGTAGTAATGTGGATACTGGAGTGGACTCCTAAAAGGCTTTGTAGCCGATACACGGGTTGAAGCATTCTGATACGCATGAAACGCTGCAAATTCTTTCACTGGGGTTTATTATTCAATCGGCTTGCGTTCGTGATTTGAATTTCTACTAAGCTGTGGAGTCTGCGTGTTTCACAGGATAGGGCGCTTATTGAATTTCAGGAGGCACACAAATATGATCAACTGATCAATCCTAATAGGTATTTTGCTCGAAAACAGATTCACGTGCTCCATGTATATCTCCTGAAATTCAATAATCGCCCTATCCTGTGAAACACGCACACTCCAAAGCTTAGTAGAAATTCAAATCATGAACGCAAGCCGATTGAATGATAAACCCCAGTGAAGAATTTGCAGCGTTTTTCAACTTCTGTCCACACCCAACCAAAACTAGTTCTTACTAGAAGTTCTAAAAATACTGTTATCGCTCTCTTACTTTTATTAACCGCAGCCACTCTCTCCATTGCTAGTTTTCTACACTCCGGTTTTTAGGAGAGTGTTTTTTTTTCTTTCAGTGAAACTAACTAGAATCGAGCTCACACGGTTTTTAGCCCGAAGGCATGGGAAGTGGGAATCGACCAGCCGCATTAACAATGAAAGACAATGGCTCCTTTCTTCTCCCCTTGAGATGAAAACTGTAGCACTTTACCCATCTCTATCCAGGTCACTGGAAAACCCTCATTTTATAAGTTTCTCCTACTATCTATCCGAGAATCAAAGTCACATGACAAGAAAGGAACGAACTAATAGACAAATTTGAAATGAAAATTTTGAAATGAGGATTTTTTTGGTTTATTATTGTTTGTTTGTTACCGTCCGCCGTATTCATTGTTGAAATTCTCTTTGAGATTCAGCTTTTCGAGACATTTCAAGTAGAAAATTTGGATTCGTATATATTCAGCATTTAATATCTTAATAATCATGCATCATATAGGTCTGCTGTTATAACTGAATTTCAGTTTTATTTATGTTAATTTTTTCAATATCATACTTCAAAACCCCTACTATGTTCGTCATGAAACGTGAAGGTGCCTACTCGTAGCTCGGATTTTATACTTTTACTATTGATCTCAATTTAGTTGAAGGATTAACCCTGAATCTGAAAATTGTCATATGTTAAGTGTTGCATACAGAAATACACATCATCGTTTATATGTTATAAATCCGTCAGAGTAATTTAAACAGGGGTCGTATTTGAGTAGTTAAGCCAAATAGTTCCAGGGAAGTTGAGAGGAATACTTCATGTTCAGGATATTGTTTTTTGAAAGTAATAAGATCAGTCTTTCGCTGGCTAGCTCCGAAACTGTGATCAGTCTTACACTAAGGATGTGAACGATCAGAGTATGCGGTGAGGACGAGGTTCGATCTTACAGACTGATCGAACGGCAGGTGAGTGTCACTCTCGCCGTAGCACAGGGGATCCAGGCTGACAGATCGATCAGCCCTCCATCCATCAACCTCCCACCGCAATGTCCACATCCCTTAAAGCTACCTTCGGGTCCCAAAGAAAAATAAAAGGGAACTGTTACGATGCCAGGTTTCTGCCCTTTGCAAAGTTTCATTCGTTCCTTATTCTAAGTCAAACTTGCTTAAAGGGGCAAATTTTTCATTTTACTTGTTCAAATATTCCAGTGATTGCACCAGAATATTTCAAAATTATATAAAAATGTAATATAAATAAAAACAGAAAGTTTACTTTGGAATTTAAGACGCCCCCAAATTTAAGTGAAGTGTATCGGTTCACTCTTAATCATCCCATTCAAGCCAAAGGCACCGTACATAGTTCGGTACCGGGAAACGGGCAGGTATGAGATTTTTGATGTCACAACAAATTGACGAAACATCAAACTCGTAGAGATAGAAAAATGAAAATATTTTTAATTTATGAAAACTTACGAGAGTGTTTATTCAAGAACGCACATGTGCTTATGTAGAATTTTCACCTTTTATGACTCTTGAAAACCAAATACGAAGGTAGTTCAGGACATATACTAAAGTTTCAATACTTCCTACAAACGAAGCATCTCGACTGTTATTCGACTCTCATTTGTTTTCGTAAATAAACAAACGAATTCTGCTTATTGTTGGTTTATTTTTCAATAGTAAACCATTGTAATCGCTCTTGAAAAAAAAATTGTAACCCGCCCTGAAAATTTCACGGTTTACGTTTCAAGGGGTATAGAATCCAAATCTGCAATAAAAATTTTCTCGTCCGTCCGCCGTACGCACGATTTCTCCCAAACGGCTGGAGCAGAAAATCTGAAATTCGCAGGAAAAATCCATGTTGGTCCGACGGCGCCCCAATTCTTGAGCCAGCACTCTCACTCGATTTAAAGTGCCCTTTAAGGGTTGTCAAAATTTTGTAAAACCCCTAAAAACCTCAAAAAAAAAAAAAAAAAAAAAAGTCAAGGCGGCTTAAATTTGAACTTTTTTTGAAGAACATTCCATGAGGAATCGAATGATTCTCTCCGCAGGTCCGTAGCTCAAACCATTCCCGATGTATGGCCCGCTTTATGGTGGCAACATTTGCATCCACATTCTCTACATCATTAGGTTACTGCAATCAAAACAAAAACAACAGCGTTTTTTCGTTTGTTTTGTTTTGATCGAAGTAACCTAGTGATGTAGTGAATGTGGATACTGGAGTGAACTCCTAAAAGGGTTTATAGCCGATACACGGGTTTGAAGCACTCTGATATGCACGCTCAATCATACAAAATTTAGAATTTTCATATAAAATGTTTTCCAATGTAATCGCTCTTGAAAAAACGCTGCAAATTCTTTCACTGGGGTTTATTATTCAATTCATGATTTGAATTTCTACTAAGCTTTTGAGTGTGCGTGTTTCACAGGTGAGTGGTTCAGGAGACACACAAATATGATCAACTGATCAATCCAAATACGTATTTTGGTTGAGAACCAATTTAAGTGCTCTATGCATATCTCCTGAAATACAATAATCGCTCTATCACCTGTGAAACACGCACACTCCAAAGCTTAGTAGAAATTCAAATCGTGAATCATTGAATAATAAACTCCAGTGAAAGAATTTGCAGCGTTTTTTGTGGGACTGACCGCTATATGTTGTTATGCACGCATGTTGAACGTCCTTCCATGAACTTTTCTATAGGTTTTGACCTTTTTTGAAACTCGGTTCCGCTCAATTTTCAATGGACTTGGATTGCCGATTATTAAGAGCAATTCTTTCAGATCAGCTACTTCTTTCACTACTAGGCTGACCAACGACGATTCCTTGGCTCCCTGATTTGCACAGTCAAACTTCTGCAGGGGAGAAAACAACAGGCCTTTTTTCGGGCTCAGCCAGGTGATGGCTGCACCTGCATAAATGCGTGTCACTCCAGATGTTGATCATCTTGTTTTTGCGTCACTTCCGAAGCCTGCGTCGCATTAGGTACGAAGGCTGCTCGCCTCGTGAACATTAATTCGTACTGCGTTCGTATAAACGCAAAACTCACATAGTTGTGAGTTTAGTATAGTTTAGTAGTAGTAGTGAACCCAGTTAGTTTAACTAACATAGTTGTGCAAATGTAGAATTCATAAACGGTCTGCTCTCGATAACCAAATACGTAGGTAGTTGGGGGCATTTTTACTCGATTTTCAATAGAGATATATTATTGTGAATATTAAATATTTTTCTTCCTTGCTATCAAAGTATTTACTTCGTGTGAGAGTTTGAAAAGATTGTATCATTCAACATCAAAATGTTCACTTGCTTATTATGTTTCAGAGTTTGTTGGTAGATATTGGTTCTGGTAGTGGTAATTTTTCGTCAGGTTCAGCACTCTAATAAGACTCAGTCCTAATCCAATTTTGTTGAATTTTTCAGGAGTCGTGGGAGTAGGATCCTAACTCGATTAAAAATAATATTAATAAAAACAAATAAATCTACAAGAACGGAATAATAATAATAATAACTAAGAAATAAATAAGGAACTAGAGTAAAAAAAAAGTCTATTTGTTGAACTAACTACTTACTTCCTACATTTATTGAAATTCATAGTGTCAAACCTGCAAACCAATTGGGTTATTAAGAAATACTTAATAATGCGATCACATTGTGCACAGTAACAGTAATGTTCGTGATATAGCGAAAGAAATTAATCCTGCCTTATAGTAAATTTTCATAAGGTACAGCGTTATACGGGCTGAATCACTCGCGACGGAGTTATGGAAACCCATTTCAGTAAAAACGGAGTAAGATAAAACGTTGTCTATATTTCCACGAAAATAATTAGTTACGCAGTTAAATCGTTTTCGATGACATGTTTGTGACTGATGATGACCTAACCGTCACTTCAATTTCACAAATTTCTATAACTTCTTCCAGGTTTTAGATTGGTGGTTTGAGTTGTCTTGATTATGCTCATAGTGTTTGTAGCACGCGGGTTGAGGGAGAGTCACTAGTCGGTATTCGTGGGGCAGTAATCTGACATTTATCGACCGACAATAAAGCCCACCACCAATTCGGCAGCAGCCTACTGCTCCGTTCGATGGTGTTAATTAATAATAGTGGGAGCGCAGCCTGTCCCGTGGAGATGATTGGCCCTTCGCATCTGCCCCACACGCTCCAGCTGAGCACGGCAGATCTGCCTGGTTGTCACTCATGACTATAAGATATACACACACCCCCACAATTGCCTTGTCTATTACAGATACCCAGAAACTATATCTAGTTAGAATAGCAGTTATGTATTATCTAGAGCAGGGCTGTCCAACTGGTGGCCCGCTTAGGTTTTAACAAAACCATACATTTTCTTAAAATAATGCTATGATAGAAAAACATTTTATTGTTTTTGTTATATCATCGTTTTTACATCACAAGTGCCGTGTAACGCTCCGCTGATTTGAGAAAACTTCTTCCTCCACCACGACCACTGAGACATAAGATTGTTTAGTATTAATGTAATGATTCCATGAGGCTAAGGGGACCGAGGAAACACGTACGAGGACTTGGACTGGAGGACGGAGCAGCAATTTGGCTACCAGAAGAATGAAATCACACACACACACACACACACACACACACATACAGAGAGTTAGGAAAAAAGAAAATTATATTATTTTGGCAAAATTAATTTGAATTTTAGGCATATTATCAAATTGAAAATTTTGGTAATTTGAACCTTTGGCACAAATCAATTTTGATATTTTTGGCATCTCAATTTATACTTTTGGCGACTCAATTTCAACTTTCGGCATACTAATTCGAGCTTTTGACGTATCAATTTATACATTTCACCACCCCAACTAATCCAACATTCCACCCCACATAATGATCAATAAACGTTTTTTTTTTCTCTCTTGTCTTAGTTCTTGATGGAATCTTTAGGGCTTAGGAGTACATGGTTCATTCATACATAAAACTGTGGTTGTTGAGCAATAAATTAGATAATTGTACTCTTAGTTTTAATCATTGCTACACCTCACATTTCTTATTGTTTCTTGAAAAATACTATATGGCTCGCAACCTCATCAACGATTTTGGTCTTGGCCCTTGAGGCCTTACACGTTGGACACCCCTGATCTAGAGCATAATCGCAAGCCTATTGAAACATAATTTATATGTAGTAATGGATGTCGTGGTAGTTAAACTATGGAAGCAATATCTAATGTGACAAGTTCGATTATTAAAACCACTTGATGACGTTTCACCTATTCCTCAACAGTTAGATTTCGACTACTGCCAACTGACACTAGAGAAAGTAGTTTCTGCACGAAGAATAAGTGTACACACGTAACCTTTCTGATGGTGGAAGATGATAGTATGGTAGAAAATTGACTGAGCTATTAATACCATGATATCAGCTAGGCCATTTTCTTCCAGACCTTAACAGCTGAGCAAGCTGACTGGATGTAGGTGGTTAGTATATGACATTAAGCGTGACTTCAGAAAATACTTAATTATCTACCTGCGTGAGTATCTGTCCTGTCTTATTACTGTGTAGATAGTTTTATACGCAGCTTCAATTTGTTTCTCGATCCCATTTAACCCACGAGATGCAAGATGGTGTCTTTAGTGTGCCGATCCATCTATGTATTTGAGCGGATGAGATTTAGATAGGTAACTCAAGTAAGGTGTTGTGAAGGTAGAGCCAGAAGTTGCGAGTATTGACTATCAATTTTTGATAATGAACTCCTGTATTTTTCCGTATTTTCTCACTAGGATTTAGGAAACACACAGCAGTGTGAGTTTATAAAACCTAATTGTTATACTGTGTACTCATACATAAGCAGATTCTTCGCCCTATCTGGACTTACAAGATACAACTCTGGGGATATGCCAGTAAATCAAAAGTTTTAAAAATCCAAAAGTCTCAGAATAAAATTCTTAGAAGCATCATTGGTGCCCCATGGTACATTGAACGAGATTTCAATATGGATACCGTCAATCAATCTATGGTAAAATATGGAGATGCTTAACGTCTTCGACAACCAACATGAACTCCGGCGACGCAAGAGAAAGGAACTACTGGACCTAGTGTGCTAATTAAGTAGTGCAATGAAACTAGTGTGTAACTATTCCCACTGTTAAAGGTCACGTTTAGCTGTAAACTTACTTTATAGAAGTGAAAACAACGTGAAATAAAATATTCCTAGATGTAACGTAATAATGTAATATTTTCAGTTGCAATAAATGAATCACAGAAAAAAAGTGTTCTTACATCAATCCCAATTTTGTCTAACGAAGCTAGGAAATTTTCAATTTGATGTCGGGGGTGGGATGGAGGAGGCAAGAGAGACAACCCATCCGAGTGCTATTTATACAGCCTACAGCCGATTTTATTGCTACTTCTTCTTGTCAATTCTAGCATTTTGGACATATTTCAAATTTAATTTGTACGGAGTGAGCAATATTGATGAATCGTTGTGTCTTCACTATTCTCATCTGCTCTTCTCATACATTTTGGCAACAGGTTTTTAGAAATCAATTAATTAATTCTTATTTTTAAGCCTGGGTGTTGTTTTTCTCGTCATTAGATCAAACAAATAAAATAATTATTAATAATTAGTGCTGGAGCCAGTGATCGAGGACGATTCATTCATTAACTACTACAAACCAAACGGGAACGTCCCTGTCCATGGGGTACTCCCCAGTATATTTTATACTCAATAGATCTCAGTCACAACGCCATCAAAGATCACGGGCACCTCGTTTACCATGCACACATCAGAAAAGTGGAGTTTCAAAAGGGTAATTATGGATTAGTTAAACGTAATCCCGCTCACTCTAACGATTAGATACACTTTTGGCACGCGTGGGGTCTATAAATTGAAATGTTCATGTGGGTTTGAGTACCAGACGGGTAGTTTAAGAAGAACATGAGAAAGATTATAAAGATAGCTGATTCTGCGTTTGGTCACCTTAGGGAATCTAGCCATATTTTCAATTTTGACTTGGTTTTGTAGAATCTTCCCCCATGTTGGGTGTTCTTGAAAAATTTGAGATACTTAGAAGCGATAAAGCAGGTAAATGTTTAAATGACGTCCCCTCAAACCATTGGTGGGTTCAAAAACTTGCAGAAAAATGCTAAAAATTGGTTGTACAATTTTCTTGTCCAATAACCTGACTTCTGAGATTATGTAAGATGAGCTCTCTCAACTGCACATTTAGTTATATTTTGTTACTGATGATGACCAAACAGTCGATTCGATTTAACTTTGTAACTCACAGTGGAAATAGACAAAAATTCTGTTTTAATTTTTTGTATCGTATTGACATGAGTATTAACGCGGATTAGAGAAAATACGAGCGTTTCTCAGTGAAACGCTTCACCCACCAGTACTGTTGTGGTGTTATGTTGCGTATTTAGATGAGAGGGGTATGAAGTGCTCATTATGCTTTCCGGTGTAGAACGCCGCAGTAAATAATCGGGGAGGCAGGCGCCCAGAAAAGGAGGGTGGTAGCTGGCTCCCTCGAGTCTACTTCAAATTTTTTTTCCTTGCTCGCAACGCACGAGTCACAAAAAGGGGAGATACGAAAGGCAAAAATCGAGGCTAACTTTTCCTTACAGAAGATCAAGGGGTTCTTTCGCTTTACAGAGTCAAGGGATCCCGTATTGACAGCAATAACTTTCAGCGGAGAAGCCTCCTTTTGCGGGAAACTTGGCTTTATGTAGGAGCAGTTACCTTGATGAAAAATGTGAGGGGAATTCTCAGCTCATGGTATCTCCTTAGTTACATTCTCTGCCACTAGCAACACCAATGTTATAGCCAACCTGGATTCTGGATGCAACAAGTCAACGTATTTATCTGAATGTCTAATACTAAAGGACTGAAGTTTGATCGGAGCTTGGAAAACTGAGCAAACATGAGAACCGCATTTAGAGCCACCAATATCTCAATTCGGGCGCAATCCCAGGATCTACCAGATGCGCTGAGCACAACCATAAAAGTCGATTATGGTTTCGTGAATTCACGATAGAATGATCCGAATTCACAAAAAATAGTTAAGATTGGCGGTAGAGGAACAGTGGGTTCTGATTTCAGGACACCTCCACTGGGTTGATTGCCTTTAGGATGCATTAGCCCAATATCGAAAACCCTTCTCCCCCATGTAGCAAACCACAGAAGATCGTGATATGAAACTTTGGCACACACAAAGCACGTTACCACAAGATCCTCTGTTTCACAGAAGCGGCAGATATCCATTATTACTTCCTCAATTTTCTTCTAATGATATCGAAGAGACCAATGTCCAGTTAGAGGCTTACAAGTACTCTGACGTCTTTTATAGGCATGGCAACCTATTCAGTCTCCTTCCTTGTAGAGAACGTCATGAATAGTTTAGCCAGCCTACGGCCTGGTGGATTTTGCAGGTATTGCTGTTTTGTTCTCTACCAGTTGATAGCCATATTCTTTGGGCAGCTTTTGTGGTTCCAAAGATTGGTTCTGGTCCCATAGGTAGGTAGGTAGGTAGGACCTACCTATTCCAAAGACAATCCAGAGGAGAATGACCTGAATGATCTCTTGAGGGTAGACAGACATTCCCACACCAGCTTCGAGCTTATGTACAACGAAGATGTGGCCTTTAAGGAAGCCTAGATGTCAGATTCAATATTTACTTCAGTACTGTTGAGGTGCTCACTCCAGACATGGAACTTTGCCTGGAGAATCGTGGTATTTGTCTCGAGGGACTTGATGTAGGAGGATGTGGAACTCACAATCCCCACACTCTACCTTTCATGCATCACTGATCCATCCGGGTGCAATCCCAAGGTCTACCTTGGCCATTAATGTTGATAATGGATGCGTAAATGCAAGACGTTTGTTAGAATAATATAAATTCACAAAATAGGGGTCCCATAGGCAAAAAAAAAAGTTTGATTTTGTTTGCACACGACTACATAAGCTATGTGTGATTTCCTGATTTTTTAATGATGAGAAGTTTATTATAAATAAAATAGAGATTGACTATTTAGCCGTAATATCAGGCATAGTTAGCAGAGAAAATTACGTGGAAGGAGAGATGCCTCCTTGCAAAACCTATATTTTTATGCCTTACATAATATTCACATACATTTATATTAGGACAAATAAACGTTCATCAAAATTTAATTTTAATCACATGACAGCCCTTTGGATTTCCTACATATCAGTTTCAGACGTCTATTTTCTTGACTTTCTTTCAGAGCTTCATTCACAATCAAATTTATGCAAGAGCTTCAAAGCTGATTCGGTTGAATTCCCATTTTCGATATCACTCAACCAAGGACACTTTTTCCATTCAGCTTTGACCAAATCTATTTCGTGGACTTCATGGAGTGGACTTCGTGGACAAGATGAGCAAGAGAGGGGTGAATTTGTGTGGTTGGGTGAGAGAGACTTTCTATAAACATATCGGTATTATGTGGTAATTATAGATTAAGTAGGTATACTTTATTTTCACCTTATCATCCTTTTTTGGGTTGATATATCCAACGCGGTTCTTTCGAAACCTCGTTTTGAAAGGTATCTTCGGCATTCTAACGTTCTTCGTGATCTTGACGGGCCCCATTTCGATGATTACACGGAGCGAAAACACAGAGAAGTCGCTTCTTAGTAGATTATATTACACGAGAACGCTTGAGCCTTCATCGATCGTAACTTCATGAGGAAAATTAGATTCGTTTGAAATCATGTATTTTCTTTGCTAATGATCGGAAAGTTGAAGAATGTGCCAAAAATCAAGTTCCATAAATTACAGCAACAAATAAGAGTGAGGGATTTTAGAATACCAGTTTTTAAGAAATTCGTCAAAAATTCCGACAGAAAAAGATTCACGCCACTTCAGGTTTTACAAAGTTTATTTTTCAATATGGATTTTGAGAGTTTCCTTAGTTTTCGAATGATTTTTGGAAGCGAGGGAAATGAGTATTAGTGCTTTCACAAAACAGCAGAATCTGAAAACTGGTTAAGACTATGATTTACACCTTTTTGAAATTTGGTGTTCACTTCTTGTGGTACAACTTCACATCCTTATGGAATGTGAATTAACATATCTCATCTGAATTCAGAATCAGTCGAAGAAATGAGAAAGCCACAGTTTTGTGAACAGTTCTCATTGGGAAATTCGTTGGACGTAAAAATGTTAAATTTTAACTCTAGGGAAACCGAGTAAACCGATAAACGGCAAGCCGCCGTCTTGAGTAACTGGCGATTTGTTAAATTCAGCAATAAGTTAAATTTGATTAAAAACTCAGTAGGTGTAGGTAACAATTTTGCTAATTTACCCGGTCGTTAAAATTTCAAGTTTGACAAAGACTGGAACTTCTAACTGGTGCTATATTAATGAGAAGGTGGGTTTGTTAAGGGCAGCGTGGCTTCTCACGCGATGGCAGCGGAAATTCTAGTAACTTCTACATCTTTTAACGCAGAATGCGTAAAATGAGGTTTCTTGGAATCAATTATGGGAAAAATGGAAAACTAGGAGCACTTGTCGCAGTTTTGAATTGTTATTTTCGTATACGGTACTATTCCAAAGAAGGATTCCTAATTTTTCTTTACAGCATATATCTCTAAAACTGCAGTTGGAATCGCTTGGTTAACCGCTTTTAAAAATCTTTTGCTTAAATCGTATAGGAAATCCAGAAAATAACTAGGATAACATTTTTATTGTGAAATGCCTCCTATAGGCGAATCAACTAAAGAAAAGGTTCTATGTTGTTATGATTTATCTGAAAGTTGTACTGCGAATAGAAAGTGCCCCCTCAAGAATTTCAAATATAGAAATATGTGATGGATAGGGAAGAATTTAGAAGAATTGAACGAATGGCACGGCTTGAGAGGTTCAATAACTGTCAAAAACACATGCGTGTAACCACTATAGCTTCAGTTCACTGAAGACGATCTGACGCCAGGCAATACCGATTAACAACGAACTCCGACAAAGAAGAAAACTGCTTCTTAAAATAATTTACGAACAGTACAGAAATGACGGTAGTGACGTGAGAACGGTTGGGGAAACACTGAGTGGGTTTTGACCCGCGTGTTATCGAATAACGATTTATGTCAAGCTCGCTAACCGCCAATGCTTCTATGGTAATGAAAAGCAGCCAAATATTAGTAGACTGCACGACGCCTTGCTTCAATGAAATAACCAACCCAGTCGTTAAATCGGAAGAGAGTGAAGGCTGTCTCATGTTGGTTATCATCTTTTCTAATAATAAAAGGGGTGGTTACGTTACGTAACTTTTTTGCCATTGTGAGTGAAATATTTCGAGTATTGGTGGTTCCAACCCGATAATCCTCCCCATGCCCTCTCATTTCACCCCGATCATATTCTCTCGGCTGACTGACGATGACGATAATTGACGAACCAATTAAATATTGTGAGGACATATGCGCCAATCTAGGATTTTACATGGACGTTTGCGCTAGACGCCATCCGTTGTGAATATTGGACGTTTGCGCATAGGAATGTCGTTGCTCACAGTGCCTCGGTGTTCTGACGTTGGAAAGTAAACAAGTTACGAGCGTGATGTGACGAGTGTATTCGATGATGAAAATAAATAGTGAATAAAAGTGAAAGCGTTTTCTGATTGTAACGACGATATCTCTGTTTTTCTTTTTTTGTATTTGTAAATGTTTGAAATGAATTTGTAAATTGTAAATCACTTTGGAAATATATTCAAGTTGAAATGATAATGATTGTTTTTGAACTATACTCGTACATTTCATGAAATTAATGAATTAATGAAATGAATGAATGAAATTCTAACAAAAATTTGATGTTGAGGTGATTTTTGGAAACTTCAGTTGGTCTAGTTTCATGTCTAGTGAACCTCAATTTACCAGAATTAGATAGTAATGGTGAATTATTCAATCGAAAAAAGTGGGGGGAGTATCGAAGTATTTGTCATGTCAAATTCTTCGGTACCCCCCCCCCCCCCCCCCAACTGTGAAAACTGTGTTTTCGACTACCAATATCGCATCTCAACCTCTTAACTTTCGATCAAAGGATTTCGCCGCTCTAAAACTCATACCTTTACGTCCCCAAACCCAGTTCCTGTCAATTCCTTCTTAGAGATAAGTTCTCACCAGAAAATAGAGCAATGAAATCCTTTGATCGAAAGTTAAGAGGTTGAGACGCGATATTGGTAGTCGAAAATACTGTTTTCACTGTGGGGGGGGGGGGGGGGGAGTACCGAATAATTTGACATGGCAAATACTTCGATTATCCCCCCCACTTTTTTTAACTGGTCTTGAGTTGAGATTTCCCCTTCACCATCCTGATTCTTGGCGCAAACGTACAGTGATATTTCTTCCGTTTCACTGGCGCATTTGTCCAATTTCGGTAGCAGGCGCAAATGTCCACTAAATTCTGTAATTAAATGCACCTCTGGCGCAAACGTCCGACAAGGATTCTCTCACGCCTCTTTCTCTATCAATCTATATAAATCACTGTTTGCCGTTATTTCCCTCCAATTTACCTCTAGATGTTCCAGAAATTCCCTGCCACCTGCACTAAAAATTCAAAAGTTTTTCCTTTTAATGCAAAAAACTAGTCATTTGGAGAGCAGGCCAGCCAATTTTCTTTTACGGCATATTTTACAGAACAAAACTGCCAATTATACAAATGTTTATTATTTCATTACTAAATAAACTTCGATCAAAGTTTCTCATTTATGTACATCGTACGTAGTCTGTCCTAGATCGTCTGAACCGAGCCCCTCGTAATTGCAATCTAAATGCCGTAAATAGAGCTCCATTTCTATTCCAGCACCGTAGATCAATTATTAAAGAACTGATCTGCAGCGTCATTCAGCAGAACAGTGTGTCACCAAACCTTTCGACTGTGAGATGTCCGAAAGCCGATAGGGTTACTTCGTCAAAACTAGATCTCCACAAACACTACTTTACTTGTCCCTCTGTACTTAACAAAAGCGGATGTCTACATTTCAACAATGGCGCAATAAACTGTATGTCGAAGTAGAGCCAGAAACCAAAGAATGGAACAACTTAAATTTAGGAAAATAAAATAAAACACCAACCTTCGCTCCACTTTTCTTCAGATTCATAAAAAAAGTTATAGTAAACTCGATTTTAGAAAACACAATGACATTGCAATCATATCAGTTGATGCGATCATCACAATTTACAAGGCAATTTTTGCTATGTTCCAATAAGTTCAGATTCACATTTATTTTGACGTTCTTTTTGCTGTGTAAGTCTTTGCCCTTGGGGATAGCGAAGGGACTAACCTGAACCGGTCCGAGTGGGCTCATTCGAGTCGTTGAAGGGATGTCTGTGATAGCACTACCGAACATAAACACATTACTAAATGTTATTACGAAATACATAATATATTATACATCCATATAATACAAATCTATTATTTTCGATATTCAGATTTTGGAATATTTCCACCATTTGATTTCACCCTTTTCGGTTGTCAAGATTGATGTCGGTGATTCAGGGCGGTTGGGTTTCTACGCATCTTGAAAAGTAAATAAACAAATTTTGAGTAAGGGTTGACGATTTTTTTTGCTCGGTTATAAGGGTTAATTATTGAAAATAATGAACCAAAATGAGCAAGCCGCTATTAAATGGATACTGCGAATGGGAAAAACTGAAATTCATAGGAAATTAACTCACAGCCAACCCTCCACATTCGAAAACCTTCAATCATTCAAATATAAGAGGAATATAATAATTATGTGAGGTTTATATGTCGTATTTCTGAGAAGCGGGTAGCTACTATGTCTGCTCTGTCAATACAAATACAAGCCACAATGACAATAAATTTCGCTGCGGTTTTAAAACAAAGTGTGCTTGAAGTTTTTTGCAACGGAATAGTTGATTCGGTGTTAACAATTTTGTTGATTTTGATGGCATTATAACATAATAACAAAATGTTTCAACTATTCAGGACCATCGTATGAGCGAGTTTTCCAAAGTTGTTGTATTACGTTTAGGAAAGAAATTGAAGCTATTCATTTTGTTCCGTAAAAAAACATGTTCTAAATAATATTCTTGTGTTCAATAAAAGATTTTGGATTTGAGGATTTTAATCGACTTTTTAGCATGTTTAAATTAAATTAAGGTATAATTTTTTAGCATAAGTTTGAGATTTAATTTTTGAATGGCCTAGTTCATGGTTGATACTGTTTTTTTTTTTTTTTTAGTAATATTCTCCTAAGAAATTAATCAAAAATATAATAATAAATAAAAATAATCGAAGCTTTTATGAGCGGATAGCGTTCATGCCCGAGATTTGATAGCTCCTACTACTAAAAGGAGGCGTGCCTACGTAAAAAAAAGAACAATCAATCTGTGAAATACATCTAAATTACCTCAAAAATAAGTCAAAATTGACGGCTTTCTACAGTACCAGCCTGTTTTGAATCTAAAATGTTTCGAACGAGCGTAACACTCTATTTTAACCAATGGAGCAACTCTATTCATTTTATAAGATAACAGATGGTGGCTACAATAATTATTGCAACGCTGCAGCGTCGGAGATTTAGATAAGTGGAGGGATGAATATTCATTTGGGCATAAACAAAGCATCCATCAGAAAGGAGTGGGGTAAGGCTTTTCGAAAAGCGTATTAAATAATATATCAAAGAAGAAAGATGAGTGCAGCCCGCACTTAATTTAAAACCTGTCTCGTTTTTCCCAGTCTCGCAGTTTTTTGCCAAAAGTATGAATTATACTCATATCCCCTTTCACGTACGTAGTAGGGAAAATTAGTATTCATGGATTCAAGGAAAATTATTGATCATATAAATTAACATTGCCAAGAGCATCTAATTTCGTCTTTCTACTGCGAATGTTAATATGATGACTCACCGTGAAGTTGAAAACGAAAAAACACACAAATTGCTTGCACTGAATTGTACCTTGAATATATTCGCAGAATTAACTCTTGCAATTAATTCATTCTCAGGCTTTTCAAATAAACTAAGATGATCAATTCCACTAATTAAAACATTGTTTTGCTTCTGATAGGAGTAGCGAAAAATGTCATCGCTATCTGTAGAGAAGGCTTCTTTTCACTTTCGAGAGATGATGATGTTTTCTCCAACAACAAAATTTCCACTCGCGTTTTAAGTTTTAGACCATTCTAAAACACACTCATGTGAACTTCACGAATAAAAAAATTACAAACCCCCCTTCGTATCTGAATCAGTGCACAGTCCCATATTCCAACTCAGCTAAGTACATAGAAATGACCTTAGATGCAAAGCTGAAGTGGAAAGAACATGTCAAGAAAAAAAAGGAAGAGCTATCAATCAGGTATAGAAAACTTTATTGGCTGTTGGGCCGAAATTCACAACTCAGTTTGCACAATAAATTGCTGTTATACAAAACAGTACTTATGCCTATCTGGACCTACGGTATTCAGCTATGGGGATGCACAGCTAAAAGTAACTTGAAAATGGTTCAAACATTCCAAAATAAGGTACTAAGGAGTATTGTGAATGCTCCATGGTACATTCGTAATGATGACATCCACAAGGACCTCAAAATCGAAAGAGTCACCGATGTCATTAAAAGATACGCAAGGAACTACGAAAAGAGGCTTCTTGCTCATACCAACCCAGAAGCCATTAGGCTTCTCGACAACTCCCAAGTAAACCGACGCCTGAAAAGGACCAAGCCATTGGACCTTGGATGCTGATGTGAAGCTGAAATGTGGTGTATTGTCAATGGACTAAAACTCGTATAAATATTGCGGAATTTATGTGAAGTAAATATCTAGATAGTTGCCTGTATATTACCTCAGGTGTAACTAGTTGA
The DNA here is from genome assembly GCA_031894815.1 of Creontiades dilutus. Taxonomy (NCBI): domain Eukaryota; kingdom Metazoa; phylum Arthropoda; class Insecta; order Hemiptera; family Miridae; genus Creontiades; species Creontiades dilutus. The sequence goes on along the minus strand of JAVIWC010000994.1, from coordinate 44,173 downwards.
TATATTAACAAATAAACGCCCTATAAACAAACAAAAAATTCTAGAACATTTCTGTTTTGTAACTGTCTGTAAGACCGTGGAACCTTGTAACTAGCCTCATTGCTACAATTTCATCCAATTTTGATCCATTTCCAGCTGATGAGTGGATTAGGCTACAGCTGGTCGGATATGCATTTCGTCGCTCGAAAATCAATACTTTACTCACTACATGCACGCGCAAAATTTAAATCCACTAAAATAATATTCTCAGGTTCTAGTGTTCCAATCTCCCTAAAATTCTGGTTGTTGTCGGAAAAAGCCTGTTTAATAACGTCAAATCAATTTCAACACGATAGCATGATTGGTAGTGGTATAAAGGAAATCCTTCGCAAGCCTAATTGCTAAAGTATTCATCCAATTATCATGTAGATGGTGCCGTACGAATCGCATCACTAAAAAAAATCAATTCTTCTCCATGCGCAGGAGAAAATGTAAAATCCTCAGGTTCCTGCGGTCCGATGTTGCTAATATTTGGAGAATAGATGGTTGGGGAAAGCCGATTCAATGTTAAAATATCAATTTTAGGTAGTTGTAGTTTATAAGCGTCATCACATAAAAACCAGACATAGGGACATCCCTGAAATGCATGTATTACCTTCCAATATGTTTCGTTTTCTCAATCGTTGAATGAAAACGGTCCAAATTTTTGGGGAAGCTAAGGGTTTTGCAAAATTAGATAAAGTGTAACTTGCACGTCACGTCTAGTTTGGGATTGTTCGATAGTAGGAGTATACAATAACAGTTTCAGGAAAACAACACCGAATTTGACACAATAGTTACTCTCGATCCGAACCTATTCAAATTTCATCCTTCATACATTAGTATGAAGTGAATTTGTTTCTACAGGGTGTCCCAGGAGTTATGGATAATACCACTCCTACGTGTTCTACAACTCATTTCCGAACAAAAATGCCTCCTAGCAACTTTTTGCCAGAGGCCTCGTTTCCGAGTTACTTGCGATTTTAGATTTTTTTCGTGTTTTCGATCTCATGTCATTAAAACTGTCATAACTCCCTCTGTCAAAGCTCAAATTTAATGACACCGTTGGAAAAAGCGCTAGCTTTTCTATCTATTTTATGTCAGAAAACATTTTTTTAATTGTATTGAAGATGTGCGATTACTGCGCGAAATGGCAGTTTTGTCAAAATCTTGAAATCACCTGTTTTTCATCTCACCTAGCAACCCAACAATTAATGCTTGATGCAGAACTGTGTAGGACTGGTAAAACGTGCGCCAAAATGTCAGCTTTCCAACGGTGTTGTCGTTTTGGTTTTTAAAAATTTTTTTAGTTAAGGAAATGGCTGCAGAAAAACGTGTGTTTTTCAAAATCGTAAATGAACACAAAAAATAGCCGTCTCTCGGCTCTTCGATTATCTTGACTTTGGCCGGACAGCTTAGAAATGCCGTAGACGCCGTTCACAAACGAACGGGTTTATGCATCCCACAAAACTAACTTAAATCGTCACTTGAGAGGTCTGGCGTTGTCATCCATCGATTCAGCGAGAAAAGTTACGTATATCCCGCCTTCAACCTTTTTCCGTCGAGACTTTTGGAAAAACCTCAATTTTAACAGGAAACACTCGTTTTTCTGCAGTTAAACACCATTTTCTTAACTACAAATTATTTTTAAAAACCAAAACAACTACACCGTTGGAAAGCTGACATTTTGGCGCACGTTTTACCAGGCCTGCACAGTTCTGCGTCAAGCATTCATGGGGTTTCTAGGCGAGATGAAAAACAGGCGATTTCAAGATTTTGACAAAACTGCCATTTCGCGAAGCAATCGCACATCTTCAATGTAACTAAAAAAATGTTTTCTGACATCAAATAGATAGAAAATTTAACGCTCTTTCCAACGGTGTCATTAAATTTGAGCTATCTCCAAAATTGAGGGAGTTATGACAGTTTTAATTACATAAGATCGAAAACACGAAAAAATCTTAAATCGAGAATAACTCGGAAACGAGGCCTCTGGCAACAAATTGCTAGGAGGCATTTTTGTTCCGAAATGAGTTGTACTACACGTAGGAGTCGGATTGTGCATAACTCCTGGGACACCCTGTATAACTAAAAGAGATCTAACGTTGCAAAATTGGGAAAGCTATGGAGGAGGCATTGTCTTGGTCAGGGGCGAGGATATGCAATGACCCGCACGACCCTCCGGTCTTGAAGGAGGGGTTGCTTTGTGCGCCGTGTATTTTCAACCCCAATCTGATTTGGCCGTAACATGGGCTGTTGCAATGTTGATAATTTGTTGTTTCTGACCAAATTCAGTTTTAATGAAATGTTTGTTGACTCAAACATGTTATCCAGTTGTAGGATACCCCATTGGTATGATATTGCTTAAATTCTATGTTAAATGAATTCTGTTTTAAATAGCAATAAACGCTTCTTCTATACATTATTATGAACTCGATCTGGAATTGAGTTGTTGAGTTTCAGTAAATCCGATCGGACTAAGTTTCTGCAGCTAGTGTGCCGTCAATATTCTCAACTAGTTGAAACCTATTAAAATTTCAAATTGAAAGAGTTTTTTTGAACCCCATCAAGAAGAATAAAGCGTCCCTGCAAGTGAATTAACTGACGAAAGAGCAAATGGAGAAAGTGGCATCTGAATATTACATGAACTATCTGGCTCCCCTTCAATTCGCACCCTAAAACATTTTCCGCTTCCTTGTTGATTTGATTGATCGTTAATACTGCTTAATTTCAGCGGTAGGTCTTCTTGCTCCCCTCTTTCAAAAGAATGAAGTATTCAGTAAGTGTACTCACTAAGATTAGATTTTTGCATTTTCTTTCGAACATACATTCAAGACTAGAACTGGCGTTGCCACTAGGGCTTATACTCATCACAAACGTTGCATGAATCTTGGAGCTTTGTCTGACGTAACAAATGACCAAGATGTATCCAGTTGAGATAGTAGCAAGAAGTTTTCGTTTTCGATAGTCGTTGGATACTTGATCTTATTAAGGTCAACCTCAATCGGCAAAGCTAATTTGGAGCTGTCAGGTGTTTATAGGATTGATGGTCATCGTGGAAGAGTAAGCTGATAATCTGGTGAACAACGGGTTATTTACGATTATGTTGATCAAATTATGATTTGTTAAAATTTGATGACAATGTTAAAATTTCACTATTAGTCGATAATTGATAATAGGAGCAAGAGTAGTAAATAGCTGAAACAGATACATTCCAACAAACGATCCGATTGAAAAGTTGAGTTGAGCTTTAGTTGAGCGTTGTGTAGGTTCACGGAGGGATTTCAAAAGCAAACGTGCGAGATGAAAAAGTTCGCCTTCTCTTCAAAGGAAAACGACTGTGCGAGCCGGCTTTGCTAAGCGATCCGTAAGATGTATGATACCTACTGGAAGTTTCCTGTTTTAAAAGAACATTTACAACAAGAGGAGCTCACTTTTCTAGTAGAATTGTTACATATCATGACAAAGCGAAGGATCTGGGCGAAGCATGAAGCCAGTACCAGAAATTACGAAGAGGACAGAAATGAGAGAAATGCTCCGTAAGAACAACGTGCATGATTTTGCAGAAAATACATAACTTACAGTGAAATAGATTTTTTTTGAACTCATATATTACTATGTGATGATTAATGTTACTGTATATTAATTGATAATATTTTTACATGTTATTAGATAATAATTTATAGAGATATAAATATTGTAACTAAATATAAAAGTATACAAGTAAAAACTATAAATATAAAGCACCTAACCCTACGTACAAAAACATGAACGGAGGAACAAATCGTATGTATGTTGATGACAACTATATTTATGTTAAATGAAATGAAATGAAATTATTTATTTGTATAGGCCTTCCGGCATTACAAGGTGACAACTATATTTATGTTACCGTTATAGTATAAAATCAGTTAGAATTGGCAACCGTGAAAGAGCACAATAATACTAGGTTCAGGTAAGAATGGGACTTCATTGGCTTCGGTGATTGAGAACTGGACGAATTTAACTTTTTGAAACTATGGAAGAAAAACGGGATTCTCAAACAACTCTATGTTAGGTTTTGGATGCTTCCGAAATACTTGCAAACGAATGATTAGTTCGATCGGTAGCGACGGCCCAAGCACCACAAAATTCACCTCAAATAGCTGCAAGTATGTGAAAAAAAGAAAGCGATTGGCAACTCGAAAGGCCATCAAAGTAACCCGTGTTCTAATGAGTGATCTTAGAATTTTTGAATTCTCGATTCTACACTTCACCGACTGATGTTTCGTTAATTTTCCTTGTTATTTCATACATTCACTGGGACAAACAAGTAGAAAACTTTCGAATTACACACTCAACTAAACAGTTCGTTATTCTATACACTAAACTAGTTATTCGGCACATTAACTGAAGTGCACACACTAACAGTAACATAGATATTGCATTAAAGAAGGTCTTGAAAATGTCACTTCAAATAGATGAGTTAGAGATTGAGCAGCTAATCATTCAAGATCGGGAGGTCGCTCAGTTTGTTATGGTCTAATCCATTGTTGAATGTACAAAGAAAATAAGAGCTCCGGAGAGCAGCACCCGTACGTTTTGCAGTGAGTAATCAAACGGCGATGGATGAATGGTTTTCGGTTATCCACAATCGATTCGATTGCATGATTCTAAAATGTACGAGCACTGGACAGGATCTGCTATTTCATTCCTTTTCAATCAAACGTCATGTCTTAAAATCCAATCATCCGCTTAATATCAATTATGTGAACGAACTAGAAAACCTGGCAAAAAGCAACAATAACAAATCTGTGCATGTGACAGAATAGAGCAGGCGGCATTTCATAAGTCCTTATGAAGACCTTGACTGGAAACTGCTCATCAACCTCCTACACGATTCGCATATGAAAATAAAGAAATCAGCCTTGGATTGTTTTTGGACGCCGAAAAAGCCTTCGATAAACTGTGGCACTTTTCAAGATTAAGGCACTTGTTACCTACTTTCTTATACTTAGATCATGGCTCTGTCAGCGTACGTTCAGAAGAAGAAACTATTATAAACAATTTGCTACAACTTGGTCTAAGATTCGGGGTAAGGGATGCGATACAAATTTATAGATAAAATCCTACTCCCGAATATCTGTGTAAGAATCAATTCAGAGCGACAGAACCGGTTTTGATGTGATTTTTCTAAAATTATGTGTAAATTTCTGCTCACGGCTGAATCTAGAATACAACCCTTTACATCTACAGTAGAAAAATAAGAAAAGCCTAAAAACAACAAAAGGTAGGTGATGTACTAGAAGCAAACAACTCAGTAGTTATAGAAATTTAATTTCGGTGACCCATGTTTACTCAATATTGTTTGACGGAGAATGATAGGAACTTAGGAAACCATTCATACTACCTGATCACAGTTCTGTGGCTAATTTGGTTCGCAGCCAATTTAAAATACTGAAATTTGTATCGGGGCCTCTCCGGGTGTAGTAAAGTTCAACAATCGGTGTGATGAAGTTTAATAATTAAACTGCAATTATAACAGCTACTATTACTCTGCTAGCAATCACAGAGATTAGAGGCATATGTGGAATAAGAATGGCTGTATATTACTAAGAGCAATATTATTTACCATGGATCTGAAAGCTAAAAAAAATCTTGGGTTCTAAACTGACCGCCAAAAATGATCACGTCTTGGGAAAAGCGTTTAAAATCAGATTATTTACATAGTGGATACCTACACGAAATATTATTGAAGAATAAATCAAAAGCCTTTGGAACAAAATTTAATGGCACGCACAATTATGGTTTTTCCAAGATGGAGCCGGAATTTGTTGGGTTTTTGTTATTATTTTGAAGTAGGTCAACAAACACACCTTCTGTACGTAAAACTCTTGTCTGACTCTCGGTGGGGTTTCATGAATAATTTACGAGAAAGGACGGTAGAGGTGCACGCTAAGACCATCTGGGCAGGAAATAAACGGCAGTGGTTTGCCGATATTAAGCTGTGTTGGCGAGCGGAGCCTCCAGTTTTTCTTCGAACTATCCGGAGCGAATCTTGACAGATGGAAACAGGAAAGGAAAAAAAGCTACGGTGCGGTAGGAGGAACTAGTCATATATTATTTAAAGCGGGTTAAAAATACTATCTTTTCAAAATTCAAGCTGTAGTTCCTCTTTTTTTTTTTAAGAGGTAGGTATTGAACGGACAATGCGAATAGAAGCGAATGCAAGGAACACCGTTTGCTTTGACAAGGCGAGATTTCATACAGTCCAACCATATCTTGCTTTCACAATCCTGCAGTAAGATCCACGGTAAGATAAACAGGAGAGTGAAGAAGATGAACACTGAGCAAATAATTCGTTAAATTCTATGTTCATGACCCTAAACATGATCTTCATTTGGAAAAGCAAAGACGTAAACGTACAGTAGCAAATTCAATGTAGATGTTGATGTGCTCTCGAACAAATTAGAGTTTCCTGTATTGATTTTTTAAAGCTGTTTTACCCGGTGATGAACGGTATATGTTGTCAAACCCAGAACATATTGAAGTGTTTTTGTTGAATTTCCACTTTGTTTCCAAAAAATTGGTACCTATTTATGTCATGCTCTAGTATGAAGACTACAAGATATACCTACCTCATCGTCTACAAAAAAAAAGCGTTATTCATATCACATGTAGCTAATTTTTAATGAGGAAGTCTTGTTTGGTAGCTTTGTGTTTTTGGTTTATTATTCAATAATGAGCGGAGCTTGGAAGGGAGTATGCATGCTATTTCCACAAAAAGGTAGAAATATATTAAAGAGATAGTATGAAACATTCTTTCTTACAGGAGATCCGCATTCGACAGACTGATCGAATTTCCCTTTCAGCCTGAGCGCTTTCCCTGAAAAGCGAATGTGACAGGAAATATGGATGAACCGTTCACGTTAGATGGTCTATTCTTGTTCTCTACCCTATTGGAGTTCTCTAAGCTGGAATAAAACATACACCTAGCTGGACGTTTTTTCCGCGATCACATTTACTCCAACAGTTTCAGCAACATGAGTGTTTCTCACTTCGATTGCATGGCCAACGCTTCCATGGTAATTCTAGTCACCAAGAATCTTTGAAAGTCCATGATCTCAAGAGAGCTATTAGGAGGAACAATGAAGAGGCAGTTCCTGAGATTGGAAAATAGTTCCTGATGGAACGGTGATTGTGTCATTTGTAAAACAGTTACTGATCATGTAAATGCAGTTAATGTTTACGAACCAGTGGCTGTCTGTGATTAAATTGAGCTAAATTATTATTTGTCTTTTGTTTTATTCTTTCTTTTAACATTTTCGTTTTTTAACTCTTAGTAAGGCTAGAAAATCTGCATGTCCGTCTGTCGTACGAAAAAGCCTTGTTTTTTTTTTTTTTTTTTTATTAATAGAGCGTTTATGTTAATATATCAACTAGTTACAACTGAGGTAATATACAGGCAACTATCTAGATATTTACTTCACATAAATTCCGCAATATTTTACGAGTAGTCCATTGACAATACACCACATTTCAGCTTCACATCAGCATCCAAGCAATGGTTTGGTCCTTTTCAGGCGTCGGTTTACGTCAATGGCTTCTGGGTTGGTATGAGCAAGAAGCCTCTTTTCGTAGTTCCTTGCGTATCTTTTAATGACATCGGTGACTTTTTCGATTTGGAGGTCCTTGTGGAGGTCATCATTACGAATGTACCATGGAGCATTCACAATACTCCTCATACCTTATTTTGGAATGTTTGAATTATTTTCAAGTTACTTTTAGCTGTACATCCCCATAGCTGAATACCGTAGGTCCAGATGGGCATAACTACTGTTTTGTATAACAGCAATTTATTGTGCAAACTGAGTTGTGAATTTCGGCCCAACAGCCTTGGAATTGAAGTAAAAACTCAGTTCTGGTTGGTCTTAACTTCTGGCCAGCCTGATCGCCTCATACGCAAAGATGCCATGGCCAAAAACGTGCGGGTTAAGGCTTTTATGACTCAAAACTGGCGGGATGGGTCCTCGGAAATTCAACCAAAGCAAATAATCCCAATTTTCGAACTTAAAACCCCATTAAACTTATGATTTCCTAAACTCACGAGCAATAATTCAAAAAAATGGTAAACCCACTTGTTAGAATTGGCAGCGATTTGCTCATAGAAGGCTAGTCGTGTTATAGCATCAAACCGGTAAGTTTCCAGTATAAGTCCATGCCGATTGATGATAACATTACAGGCTCTGGGGAGGGTGCAGAGCAGGAGTCCGGCTGCCCTGGGCACGGGCCATTGAGTTTCAATCGCATCGGCCTCTTAACTACCCTACCGTGCCTGACCAATCAATACTCTCGTCCACAAAGAATTACCTTTGGCCTCCTGCCATAGGCACTCCCCTTCGGGGGCTATTCAAGTCCATTAATGTGATACTTCGAGCGGAAAGAGAACACGAAAATTGGAAAAGACGAAGAGACACAATTCCAAGGTGGATACTACATGTTGAATGACTGTGAATCGAAATGAATTGTATGCCCCCATTGTGTCATCAAACCTTCACTAGACTAACTTAAACTTAAAAAACGCTGCAAATCAGCGCATGATTTGAATTTCTACCAAGCTCTGGAGTGTGCGTGTTTCACAGGTGATAGAGCGATTATTGAATTTCTGGAGATATGCATAGAGCACTTAAATCGGTTCTCAACCAAAATACCTATTTGAATTGATCAGTTGATCATATTTGTGTGCCTCCTGAAATTCAATAATCGCTCTATCACTTGTAAAACACGGACACTCCGAAGCTTAGTAGAAATTCAAATCATGAACGCAAGCCAATTGAATAATAAACCCTAGTGAAAGAATTTGCAGCGTTTTTGATAGGTGTTACTGAACGTCTTTGGCTTTAGGAATTTGTATATCTCTATGAAGAAGACAGTTTCTTACATACCAGGGTGCGCCTGGAATCACACGTAGATCTCGATTTTTGTAAATTTGAATTTATTTAATTTGTGAATCGGATATAGAACCACATATCTGATAACCGTATAACTGAGCGGGAATCAGTACTGTCAAGTAGATTAGGTAATCCTTTCATGTTCACTGACACATGAGAATCACTGGAAATACAATTGCTGGAAACGATGTCTTAAAAAGCTGTAGTATGCCAGTAATGTGGGCATCCAAGTGAGCTTGGAATCGAGCAGCATGCCGAAGTACCATCCAACTTGTTCGTGCGGTATAGGTGTATTATTCAGCTGAAGGGAAGGGAATACTCCTTTCCTTTTGTTGGTTATTTGCAGGAGTGGATTTTTGAGGATTTAATTTTGCCCTCCACAAACAGCACCAACGCCCGAGTTGACCCACGAAATTCTGCAGGTCTACCTGAGATTGTTGGTCAGGTCCTGGCGATACTATTGCCTAGTCATCCACAAATCGTGCTTTGGGGAGAGTAGGGTAAGTTGGCAGATCATGTGTATAGAATCGGCCCAGTGGGCAGAATGAACTGTTTGTCTAGAGTATTGACCATTTTTACTTCACACAGTGGGCAGTTGTGTCTACTTTTAGTTTTCCAACAGAATGTAAAGTAATGTTCATTTTTAGTGTCCGGCTTTTACTTTAATAAATTGATATTTTTCTTAAAATTGGGCGAGGAGTGGGATGCTACACCATGTTCCATGTTTCTTGAACTTTATCAACATGGTCTAACCAAAAGTATCTGGGGGTACGGTTGCTCTCGCCGTACTGGGGCGCGCCTGCGTTCTGAGGGTCCCGTCGAGCTCTTTCCTTTGTTTGCCTATCTGCGATCGGTACGCAGGTCAAAGTTGACAATGCAATCTCCTAATCAAGTGAAATGATGTGCCATACATATTTAGTAGACAAAGGGTTATTAGTAAGTGAGGATGAGAACACTGCTTGGCTTGCCATAAATGTGGTACTACAATGTTGGTGAAAAGAAGAAAAAATCGTAATGGAGAGTGGACCCCCCATTTTCGCTGTCCAAAATCGCTGTCAGACATCGAGATCAGTAATGACGGGGAACAGTTTTTTCATTACACCGACTTGAACGGGCATTGCAAAAGCAATTTGACGCTTTACCAAATTATAGGCCTCATCTTCATGTTCGTACTAGAATTGCCCTTCGACAATTCTACTGCTGGAGAATGTTTCGTGCAGACAGCCCTGACCTGTTCTTAGCCCTGTTGGAAGACATCAAGAACTTCCATGCATAAGGTTAAAGCCCTTTTATGGTGTATTTATGTCATTCGTAGTGAATTCGACGAAACAGGACTATAGAACGCACACAGAACCAGAAACGGACAGATAGAACGCACCGAACCAGAAACGGGACGATAGAACGCACACCGAACTGGCACCCCGTGTACTTACCAATTTCTCGGGATTTCAATCGGCGCGCATTCAAGTCCTTAAGGTGCGTAGAAGAGGTGTTTCATGTTCAAACCCCGAATGCCGTACGTCTCTTCTACGTCCCCGCAGTGGCAGTAAAACCGTACTTGGTAGTTTATCCTCACCGTTCCAACTACTATTGACAACGGCTTCTTTCATCTTTCAGGTTCACAATAAATTCGCTCACGTGATTTATTTTACTTGGTAACAGGAAAAACAATAATTTTTCCTATGTAACAGATGCAAAGAAAATTTCGTATTTAATACTGTTCTAGAGAGTTCACCGCGTGCGGGATAGATAGCGAATATAATAATCAATACAGATGATGATATTATAAGATCACAACTACCCGCAGAGGGCTACAATTGAAACTGTGACCACTATGGAAGACCGTTCTGTTTATCTAATTCATTAGACAATGCGGGCTACCGAGCTCCCTCGACGGAACTTTTTATCAACACGCCAAGCTACCAACAACACGTTCAACTCTTTCATATTCAATTTTCCAGGGCTACGATTTGTTTCATGTTCATACCTCTCTAGGTCCGAATCAGTATTTTGGGCGGTTTTGGTTCATTTTCTCTTTTATTTTGGTTCATGAACCTTTGTATTTGCCTACATTAATTGCCAAATTTACCGCCCCTTCTTCCTCAAAATTCGCTGATCCAAGTTTCAAAATACATAAATTCTAAAAACCAAATGGATATAAAACATCCGACCGACTAACTACTGGAAAAAAGCTTACAAAGTTCGAGTTAAAAAAAAAAAAAAAAAAATTACCAAAAAACCGAAATTGTGCCAGAAATCTCGCCTAATATTTGATAATCCGCAAAAATTTCGGATCTTGACAACGTTTGGAATAAACAATTTGTTAAGGAATGAACATAGAAAACTTGACCACCAATGGTTTCCACCTCAATATCTCCTTTTTTCATGAAAGTCAAAATTTCCAAGATTTGTGACTATACTAGACTTCAAGTGTGATCAAACACAATAAGAATCATGAGAATAGGGTGTCAAGGAATTTAGAAAGGGGGGGTTGGGGGGGATAGTATTCGTTTCATGGCATTCTATGTAAAATGAATTCTAGATTTTAGCGACTTCAAAGGTAAAAATTATATAAAAAAATTATTACACAAAGGTTTATTATTTCTATGGTTGATAAATACAGTTTATGATGAATTTTCCAAACTCAGCGCTTTGTGCCTCCATACTTTCTAATTGTTCTCTATGCTGGATGATGGAGTCCCAGTGTTATTTTGGCCTTAAGGGTCCCTAACAAATAATTAAAAATTCTACCTTGTATATAATTATCCAGTATTTTTTCCTTTGTATATGAGCTTCCAGTAGTCCTTAAGACCGTAAGATGACTTAGTCATAAACTCAATTCAGCGAACACTAACCTTTACTAAACAAAACATTATATCAAAATACCTACAATGGTGCAATGTACTTCGTATGGACATAACGAAAAACCACATGAAAGAAAAACTGACATTTAACGATGTAAAATACACATACCTACGCTTACCTGTCCGCAAATGTAATCTGTATATTATAATGTAGGGAATCGAAGGCAGGTGAATATTATAACATGATTTTGGAAAAACTAGAGACGGATGAAGGAAAAGTTCTGGAAGGTTTTTCCGAAATTTGATTTTCGGATTCTACATATCTCGATACGAAAAGCAACGAATTTTGACGGCGTAAAACATTCTTTTCTCTTGGCCGATTAGAAAGGTTTATTATAAAAAGAAGGAAAGTATATCAAAATGTGCCAAAATCCGTCTGTACAACGTCCAGAGCTTCTCTACAAAATTACTGAATCAAATTAGTTAAGCTTGGCTCAAAATGGACAAACAGTGTTTAGATGGGTTTGAGATCTCGGCTGGCCTGGGATATTAATCCTGAAGGGCAATATCAACGGGCTGAAATAGTAAGAGTCAGAATATCTTAGCAGCAATGACGTCATATTTCAAGAGTTCCTTCCAAAATGGATTTAATTACTTCTCTTGTTGTGCCTATATTTGCGGACAAGAGAAGCGTTAGTATGTGTTTTAATTTATCTCATTCAACTCAAGGTGTACTAGTTCTATTAGTTTTCTACGTTTGGGACGATACAGTACGGTGGTATTCATTGCACTGTTGGTAATTACCAATTAAACATCTGCTGTTGTTGCGGACACAGGAACGAGTAAAGGGGTGTTTACGGAGATATATTTATGACGAGGTCATCTTATTGCTTGATAACCACACAATAGTGTTTCGAAAATACATGTATCGAAATGGTATTGTGAATGGTAATGGTTGAATCAAATCTTTACCAATCGACCTGCATTAGAGAAATCGGAAATGGATTTCCTTTGTCATCTGTTACACAATTACAAGGTGTAGAGGGGCAGAGTTTAGTGGAAATGGACGTAGAAGGGATACCTGGTACAGAAAAAAGCGGGACAGTGGTGGACCTCTATGGTTCTACAGCCAGATCATTTAAATGATTAATTTTACACATTTAAGTACCGAAGATGAAAAATTGCTTATGCAACCTACAAATATGGGATTCTAGCTCATAGGAGGGGAGCTAGTAAACCGAGATGAAAGCTACGGCTGGGGGGGGGGGGGGGGGGGGGGGGCTAACAAGGGTTTACGTGAGCGCATTCTGTGTTCATAAACGGTACTTACTAAGCCTAACCAACTCCCTGAAAAAATCTGTAGATTCAACCAGAGCACCAGAGAGGCTAGTGCTTACCAAGGTGGCAGGCACACGAATGACCCCCTCGGGCGGACGGAAAAGTGGTGATGCCGGGATAACAAAGGGCGGAAGGAGCCCACCCGAAGTTTAGTTGAAGGAGTGTTGAGCGGGGTGGGGGGACTGTCGGGTCGGTCGCTAAGAAGTGGATTGTACTCCTGTTAATCATTTAAATGATAACAATAAATCTTTTGTGTAGTAATTTGCAGTGTTCCTTGCTAGTCTTATAAAATTTTAATGTGCTTGGTAGATAGACAGTTTTGTTGAGAGGAGCTCCAGAGATAGGATGTATAGTATTTTAGCTCAATAATTGTAAAATGAGTTCTCTGACTGCTTATATAATATTATTCAATTTGCAGTGCTTCCATCAAAAACACTGCAAGATTATCATCTTTCACATTAGCTTTAATTAGTAACTGTATGTCTCACATTTGCATTTCGTCCACGTTTGGAACACCTAGGTAATAATTATGGCCAGTTGGCACAACAGACTATTGTTTCAGCGATTTGAAGTCGTAGGGATCACTGTGCTGATGAGCTAAACTGATCACTTTAAACTTGCCTTTATATCGTTCATATTAGATTAGTTGGTAAAGGCTGGCTGCCAATGATTTTCTTTTGAAGAAAAAGACAAAAACGCTGCAAATTCATTCACTGGGGTTTATTATTCAATTTCATTCTTTTTGCTTGCATTCATGATTTGAATTTCTACTAAGCTTTGGAGTGTGCGTGTTTCACAGGTGATAGAGCGATTATTGAATTTCAGGAGATATGCATAGAGCACGTAAATCGGTTCTCAACCAAAGTACCTATTTGGATTGATCAGTTGATCATATTTATGTGCCTCCTGAAATCCAATAATCGCTCTATCACCTGTGAAACACGCACAGTCCAAAGCTTAGGATGCAATGTTGGCAGCATAACTTGGGCCATACATCGGGAATGGTTTGGATTACGGACCTGGGGAGGGGCTCATTCGATTCCTCGTGGAAAGTTCTTCAAAAAAAGTCCAAATTTAGGCCGCCTTGACTTTTTTGAGGTTTTTAGGGATTTTACAAAACTTTGACAACCTTTAAAGGGCACTTTAAATTAAGTGAGAGAGCTGGCTAAGGAATCGAGGCGTTGTCGGACCAACATGGATTTTTCCTGAAAATTTCAGATTTTTTGCTCCAGTCGTTTCGGAGAAATCGTGCGTACGGCGTACGGCAGACGGACGGAAAAATTTGTATTGCAGATTTGGATTCCACACCCTTTGAAACGTAAACCATGAACTTTTCAGGGGGGGTTAGAAATTTGTTCTTCAAGAGCGATTACAATGTTTGAACAATAAACCAAAATTGTGGAACGAAGCTATTCATACTAAAACGCGAATAATTTGGACTCTAAATTGGCCGTCTTGTTTTTGATTAAATTAGTTGGGAACCGAAAAATGAAATAGGGAACCATACACACTAACACCTCTCCATTCGAGCTAATGCGAAGCCGCAGGTATTTCGAGTGGAAATGAGTTTCCACCGCTAAGGAATGAAGTGGAGCCTATTCTGACGTGATAAGTTCCAATGGCGCCTGTTCTGCAATCCAATTATACTAACACCTGATTATAATCAGCATATCAGACTCCGGGAGAAAATTAGCTAATGGAATTATTTTCGTGATACATATATCACGAGTGAAAACTCAGTTCTCAGTTCACCGATCAGTTTCCATGAGGCTAAGGGGCCCGAGGAAACACGTGCGAGGACTTGGACTGGAGGACGGAGCAGCAATTTGGCTACCAGAAGAATGAAATCACACACACACACACACACACACACACACACACACACACACACACACACACACACACACACACACACACACACACAGTTAGGAAAAAAAATAAAATCAGATTAGTTTGGCAAAATCAATTTGAATTTTTGGCATATTATCAAATTGAAAATTTTGGCAAAGTAATTTGAACCTTTGGCACAAATAAATTTTAATATTTTTGGCATCTTAATTTCAACTTTTGGCGACTCAATTTCAACTTTCGGCATACCAATTCGAGCTTTTGGCATATCAATTTATATTTTTCACAATCCCAACTATTCCAACATTCCACCCCATATAATGATCAATAAATGTTTTTTCTCTCTCGTGATACATATTGTTTTTCATTAGATGAGTGATGGCGAAGAAATAGGTTAACTAACACATTAACGACTCTCCCAACTTTCATATACTTATGTAATTTAGCCATATATCCTAATCATCTATATTCCTGGAGTTTAAATGAATTCGAACCTATAGATATGAAATTCTTCTTTATGCAATTATTGTGCTTTTGGAAGTTAGTAAAATGAATAGGCAGTTTAATTAACATATTCAGGTCTCGTTTTAAAAGGTTGTTCGATAGTTGAATCATTTGTCTCAATCAGAAATTGTGGGTTTGAGGGTGTTAGTGCAACGGCATCGTCTTTGTTATTTTATGCAGTTTCATTATGCTCCCGACATGCATCGCTTCAAATATGCCGTATTACGTGCAAAACTCTTTGACTCATTTAGTTCATCTTGTGTATAAAGTTACGTATGTTATGAAACGACGTATATTATCATTATGATAATGATTGTATCTATAACATGAAAAATTTGTAGTTTTAAAAAAGCTATATTTATTTAATACTCTACACTAATTCAACAATAAGTATTCAGGATAATGAGACTTCCCACAATAACAAAAGGACTGACATAATTCTATGGGGGAACTCCGACAATGTTTGATGTAGGCACCAATCAATAGGGGCGTACTATATGAAACGATTGATACCAACCCTTACACACAAAATGAACAGCATTATATCAAGAACCTTGCTCCTTCGCAAATGCCATTTGAGGCGAAGCATGGGATAAACATAATAAAACTAAATGATAAGAAGAAGACGCTTTACGACTAACCTCAAACTCACAATTTATTAATGTTGTTCTGTTTTCCCCTTACATCATAATTCTGGTTGAACAAACAAATTATAATTCAAAAACTTGAGCCAAAACAAATTATGCCAATCTGGGTGGGCTGTGCAGCTTCCTAAGTTTTGAATGAAATGAGCTATTATCGGCTCGGAGAGCCAGGCAGAACGGAATTACTTAATCGCCGAGCATAACAAATTTTGGATCTGTAGATGGATGCTGAGATGGATCAACTCTTTCACACACATTCCACAAAGACTCACAACATGTATTCCTTCACAACGGGCTGAGTCTGCCAGGTAAAGACTCTTTCACGTTATTTCGGAGTGATTCTTGAGAAAGCATGTAGGGAAGCTGAAAGCCAATTGGGCTATCAAGATATGGACTACTGAAAAATTTGGCAGAGGTGACAAGGAGAGCAACGCAGGACATCTCTGTTTCTTCATATGACAGATAATGTTGAATTTGAGTTCTGTTTTGTTGTTGTCTGAGCTCTTAACTAACGCATCTCCTAAAACAGAGCCGCAGAGCCATGTGCTCGCAGAGCCATGATTGGAGGTGAGAAATTAACGTCAATCGTGCTCTTGGAGTTGTAAACTGGGTTCAAGGCCGAACATAAACACAGTAAAGTAGAGAGGAATCCTTGAACGACTTCTTGTGAGATCCTGAACAGGCTCTAGACCCAGAAACAATCTTGATTGGAGAGGTGGAGCTTCTTAGTAGAGCTTCTTGCGTAAACCTGTATCTCTCGTTAGTGACATACTTATCTTCTCTAGCTTATAGTGGAACAGAAGAAGTTATTGAAATCTCTGAATGGAGTTTTCAAGCTTCTGTACGGCGAACTCTACCTCCACTCAAACGGCCGAGGCGATGATTGACTTCGAGCGAAATCATCAGATCGAATTCTGATCCTCCTTCAGAAGGACAGCTGGTGACTTCTACGATGCCAGTGGCAGTTGGACGAAAAGCCCCAACCAGACTTGTCTAGGGACTGCGTGCATTTAGACTGCGATTTCCTAGATACTCTAGGATACATGTATGCCCAGCATAGAATCACAAAAACAAACAATCACAAAAACAAAACAGAAAGTGCTGGATTTACATCCCACCTAATCTCTAATGTTGAGATCACCAGTCAACCCACAAAACAAACTATGATGCACATAAAGCAGCGAGAATAGTTGCTGCATCGACATATCCTGCTCATACATGTGTTTGTTTTCGTAGTCTCGAAGTTGGTTTTCTAGATTCTGCTTTCTTCCACCAAAATAATATAACTGAACTGTCAACGAGCTGGTAACACTTTTCTACATGATTAGGTTACTTGTACATGTGTTGTTATTTGTGTAACAATATATGAGGCAACTACACTTTCCGTTCAACTTCAAAGGCAGTTGTTATTAATTTTCTATTCTCAACTACCTCAAAAGTCCATGGCTTTATACCTAACCAAAGATTTTCTACTGCGTGGGATGGGGGAGGGTGAAATGAGTCCTCAAGCTACCAAAAAAACAAGTAAAATACTAACAACAAACATAAAACTTATGACCGTAAAAAAGGAAAAAGAATTTTGAAATTGGATTAAAATGAGAAAAAAATATTCAACCAACGAGTCGAGTTGGCATCCCTATTTGCCATAACTTGCATATATGTGTATGATCGTATAATTACATTCTGCTAATTATATCCGGTTAGGATTCAAAGTGAATTGGTTCAAAAAGTTTGGATCCTATACGAGCTGAATCACTGAGGAAATTTCTAGGAAATTATTGCCTGTTCACAAAAATTGAAAACTCCCCACTTTGTTTACTACTGACATTAGACAAAATTCATTCAAAGTATCGGTGGGTACAATTTATTTACCGTTTCACTTATTTAGGCGTCAGTGAAGAAG
Source organism: Creontiades dilutus (assembly GCA_031894815.1). Taxonomy (NCBI): domain Eukaryota; kingdom Metazoa; phylum Arthropoda; class Insecta; order Hemiptera; family Miridae; genus Creontiades; species Creontiades dilutus. The sequence goes on along the minus strand of JAVIWC010000994.1, from coordinate 26,184 downwards.
CCTGGGTCGGTAGATAATAATAAATTTTAACCAATAGGTAACATGACGAGAGCATTCTTTGATTATTGTTTTTCAATAATCACAATAACTGGGAAGGTAGACGGTATCAAATAAGTTGAAGAGTGATGTAGCCAATAATAATATTATTATTCATACTAGTCACGTGTTTGTGAACGTGACAATAGGCTTCCGTTGTGGAGTGTGCCAACGCAGTGAGGAACACAGGAGTACGTAATCATAGCTAGGAAGATAAGTGGTTATGTGATTTTAATATGAATTAGACGAAGAAACTTACCATCCAGTTTTGGTGGTTTTGTTACAGAATCATTTTGACAGAAGACTTATCGGGACTGGATCGAACTCATCGTGGATGTCCGGGAGGCGAATGCCAAACAGCATCCCCGCCTTACGAACAGCTGATTCCCCGAGGGGTGCCGCTATCTGCGGAATAAACTACGAAAGGCGGTGATCGAGGAAGACGCGGAACTGAGGACTGATAGAGAGAAAGCGGTTAACGAGAGCTGCGGCGGCGGCGCCCGTCAAGTTGACGGTCGAAGGAAGAGGTGAGGGCCCGGTCTGGGCTACAACTGACGTCAACGCTAAACAATGCAGGCGGTGCCCTCAGTAACGATCTGTTTGGGGGCACAGCCGCTTCACTTCTCTCGGAGCTCTGGCGCCATAATTCAAATTACGAGAGTCTCGGTCTTGTGGTGCCTCTCTAATGTCAGTCCAAGAGGCGAAGCCATAATTGGTGGTGATTTCTGGAGAAGGTTTGTTATTAGATTTAGTCCGGTCTGAGTGGGAAAATCTTTGTGGGTATGCCATTCAAAATTGGTAGGCGGCAAATTGGTGGCCTCACAAAGATGTTTGAGGTTTCACATTGTAAGCCTTACACACATTTACAGCTTTTCCCAGTCAAATCAATACTTTTCCTAACCGAACTTTTCCCAACCAAATTAATACATTTCCCAACCAAATTAATACTTTTCCCAACCAAATTAATACTTTTCCCAATCAAATGAATACTTTCCCACCAAATTGATCTTAGAAAATTAAGGAAATAGAATAACGCAAAGCTTACAATCCAACGAATAATGAATGTATATATTATGTTATAATACAAATTATTGGCAGAAAAAATATTGGTAGTTTATCATCTTAGTTGAAGTTTATCTTTAGTGTAGGTATATTAATTGTATAAACATATATTCAGTGAAGGGGTTGCCCTTCCACTGCTGCGGGTAGTTTGAGCAAAACTTCTAACACGAAATTTGAACTATCTGTGAGGGACAATGTACCTACGGCTCTTGAAACTGTTTCTCCGAGGGCTTGATCTCGGGTAGCCTGAGAGAGATATCCTCTAACTGCCGTCTTAATCTTGGCAAAAGCGTACTCAGCCGGATGATAAACCACCAATATTTTTTCTGCCAATAATTTGTATTATAAAATAATATATACATACATTCATTATTCGTTGGATTGCAAGCTTTGCGGCGTCCTATTTCCTTAATTTTTTAAGATCAATTTGACTGGGAAAAGTATTAATTTGACTTGGAAAAGCTATACACTGCCCGAGCATCTTCGAGCATCGAACATTCGCGATCGAGCGTTTGCCATTTTCTATGACCACGAGTGCAACGAGCACCACTGTTGTCACTGCCCGAGCATTTCTGACGATCAGGTGGCTCAACTGTTATTATCGAGAGCTGAGATTACCGCTGATTTAATTTTGGTTCCAGACCATCTATTAAAAACGCTGCAAATTCTTTTACTGGGGTTTTTATTCAATTGGCTTGCGTTCATGATTAGAATTTCTACTAAGCTTTGGAGTGTGCGTTTTTCACAGGTGATAGAGCGATTATTGAATTTCAGGAGAAATGCATAGAGCACGTAAATCTGTTCTCAACCAAAATACCTATTTGGATTGATCAGTTGATCATGTTCGTGTGCCTCCTGAAATTCAATAATAGCTCTATCACCTGTGAAACACACACACTCCAAAGCTTAGTAGAAATTAAAATCATGAACGCAAGCCAATTGAATAATAAACCCCAGTGGAAGAATTTGCAGCGTTTTTTATGGTTATCAGTACTTCAACCCGTGTCCTTTTAGGAGTTCACTCCAAATCGGGCGTTCACTACATCGGGAACTGGTGATCAAAACTACCAAAATAACGCAAATGTCCCTGGGGAACGGCTCATTCGATTCCTCGTGGAAAGTTCTTCAAAAAAAGTCCAAATTTAGGCCGCCTTGACTTTTTTTGAGGGTTTTAGGGATTTTACAAAACTTTGACAACCCTTAAAGGGCACTTTAAATTAAGTGAGAGAGCTGGCTAAAGAATTGGGACGTTGTCGGACCAACATGGATTTTTCCTGAAAATTTCAGATTTTTTGCAAACCTACGGCTAGTGGGACACCCTGTATAATATTACTCCTAATAATTCAAATGAATGTTACACTATTTCACTTTTCTATAGAAATCTTCCCTCCCATCCTCGCGAACGACCAGGTATCTATGTGATTAATTACTTGTCGAATTCCTTCATCAGTAGAACTGAATTCTATTTTGATTGAAGTTTAAATGAAAAATTACGTAAGGATGACAAAGATTTCACCTGGTCTTCGGATTTCACACAGGAAGCGAGGCTCACGCAATCCTACTACCACCTGTTGTATGCCGTTTCCTAATCACAATGGCTCTGATAACTTTGTGGCAAAAGTTTGTTGTTCCTCTCCAGGGTGAAGTCACGCTCATCTAGAACGACCACATCGACATTCGTTGCCGATGAGTAGAGACATGGTTATCCGGACTTATTAATTAAATAATGTGAGTTAGCAAGATAATAAAATATGGGTATGTGAAATAATGCAAAAGAGAAAACAAAAACTCACAAAAATAATAAGAAATAATGTCCTCATTTGAAATGAACTAAAATCTGTTTTAAAAAACTTCAGGGAGTTTTGTATAAGCGACGTATGATAACAGTTTTGATTTTTACAGGACGTCCTTTTAATCCTTTAAGAACGAGGTGAGAGGTTTGAGAATTGACTCGCTGTCGATATTTTGTTTGTGCTTGCTGACAAAGAGCAAGTCAAGGGCTGGTGCATCCTCTAGCACGGTTGTCAACTTTTTTTCAGAAAACCCCCTGAGCAAGAAATAAAAACCCCTAAAAAAAACCCTAAATCCATTTTGAAAATCCCTAGAAAAACCCCGAAGGCACTCGTACCTCTATGTATCATCATGGCCTGGATTGAGGAGCAGTGCGAATTTTGCGGGATATCAGAACAGGAGAATTAATGCACTACATTACATCATGCTGAACGTATAGTGTTTTAATGAGCAAAAACTACAGATAAAACCAGGTATCCACTCCATACACAACCTACTTCTAATCTAAAATACTAGTACCTAATCTAAAATAGTAGTACAACGAGATCATTATTTGAAGAATGAGATCAAGCGAAGGTATATGGTTTCAAGAGCAAAAACTACAGATATAACTAGGTGTCAACTCCATACTACAACCTACCTACTTCAAATCTAAAATACTATTACCTACACCTACCTTCCACTAAAAAGTGAAATATATATTTTAAACCAACAGTCCAAAAAATAAAACAAATTCAAAATCTAAATCACATTCCAGGTCCAATGCATCGGCTATCGCGCTGTCGATTTCGCTATTGATGTGATCGTACAACTGTTCATTGAACAACGAGATCATCTCCTCCGTGGGTACAAAATTAACGCAAGAGATGCCCTAATTTCGGAGAAAATATCTCACCATCAGAATGCTCTGTATAACATCAACAGAGAGCCTGTTCCTTAACTTGTTTTTGATATTGTTTTAAATGGAAAAACATCTCTCAACGAACGCAATGGAAATTGGTAAGGACATGAGGGAAAGTGCAAATGACGATGTATGTCTGAATCGGGGGTTGTTGGCGCTATCAACTCTCGATGCTGGAGTTGTTGGGATGCATTTTCAGCGACCATTTTCTTTGTATCATCGGCTGATGGCCAACTGAGACGAAAACATTGGTCAGATAAAATCCCTTAATTCCCCCTGACTAGCAAAAAAAGACCCTAAACATTTCTCCCCCCTAAAAAAACCCTTTCAAGAAAAAAAACCCTAAATTTAGGGGGGAAAACCCCAACTTGGCAACCGTGTCCTCTAGTCCGAGGATTTTAGGCAGGAGTACAGCTATAATAACGGTGAATGGGGATTTTACTTTCACACATCTTGGGATATGAGAGATAGGTCTCGTCCATTTTTATGACATCGCAGCCAATTTTCACATGATCCTCTCGTATTCCTTCTCCACCAACCCCTCATTGCTAGTGATCAGGGTTGTGAATGAAACGCTAAGGTCCTCAACTACCCACCCTGTCATTTCTAGAGAGCTTTGTGAAGGTTTGTGGGTAGGAGGATTGGATTACCTAAACCTATACTCCCTAATCAAGCATGTCTATAGAAGCTTAGTTTTGATTCCCTAACCTTTCTCCGTACTGATGAAGGCATGAGACGTTGGCACACAGTTCTCGACAAAGTTGAGTGCACTCTTCGTTCGAATCCCCATTCGTTATGTAAATGCTGCATGTGCAGCAAGACTTTTCCGTGATGCGTGAGACAGCTGAACTACGTTCTGAATCCAATCTGCAAATTCTGTTCAAGGTATTCCTGTCATTCTTGCTGCCTATGACTCCTAAAACGGAACGATACCAATACGATAATTTTAGTACATCTCCTGGCAGCTTCCTTTCATGTTTTCACGATCAAAACAAAGCTGGTAAGTTCTCAAAACTAACTTACTACGGTCATTTTCTAGTAAACACTCAGATCGATTGAAAGAAATCAGCACAAATGGCATCATCGGCACACAAATTAACCAGTATAGAAGTGATTTTAGTTGTTGAATTGTAAGAAGCGAACCCATTGCATTAATGTGCATTCTAAGTAGATCTTCTTCAGTGGTTCGTACTTTTCTCAAAACTGTAGAGAAATTTGTGAACAGACTCTGTATGTGTTGAACATAAGCGATGACGTGCCTAATAAAAATTCTACAATGAAAAGTGTTCATTGAAGATGGTTAATTTATTCAGCAATGAAATTTGTACAATAGTTCCAATGGTTCTGGAGAAAACGCTGCGAATTCTTTCACAGGGGTTTATTTATGGATTTTTCCTGAAAATTCAGATTTTTTGCTCCAACCGTTTGGGAGAAATTGTGCGTACGGCGTACGGCGGACGGACGGAAAATTTTTTATTACAGATTTGGATTCTACACCCTTTGAAACGTAAACCATGAAATTTTCAGTTGGGGTTAGAATTTTTTCTCTCAAGAACGATTACAAAGGTTTATTATTGAATAATAAATCAAAATGGACTGTTTAGCGTCATAAGATAACGTAGTTAGACAGACTTGATCCTAGAAGTAAGAGAGTAGATAATTAAGAGACACTTCTTCATCAGTAGCCTTATATCCTTATATATTTAAAACTTATGGTAAAATTTGGGTAACCTACCGTTGTAGTGCAGCATACGTGTGACATATCACGTTTCTGAAAAAGGAATTAGGAGTTACTGCGCTAGCTCATTCGTGTGGCTATTCAGGAAACTAAAGTTTAGTGCGCAGAGCTGTGGCTAATAATCACATAACAGGAGAAATATATTAATTTAATTTAATTAAAACAAAATTTAAAAAAAAGTGAGAAAATAAGTTACTTAAACGTTATAACACAAAAACAAGATATATAAAGATAGTTTCCATCATCACAAAAACAATTGGGTTAAGACGAAAACCGCAAGCTCTTATATTAGACTGGTATGCCAGTGAACTGACTCTGTTATACAGATATTTGTGCTAAGTTTAGGATTGTAGTAGAACTTACTTAACGTGTTGTTTGTGTATTCGTTTTTAGAGATGAATAAATTCATTACATGCATTACATTACATACATAAATTCATTACATTACATGATTGTTTTCATTCTTTGCCGTATGATGCATTTCCAAACTTTAGGTAAATAAGGAAAACGGGACAAATACCAGACCCTTTCAGTATCAATCTTTGTATCTGTGACAACCTGGGGAGAAGTATCCTTTTCTTTTGCTCTTTTCAATTCAAAGGTTTTGGGGAGGAGGGGCATACAGGAATATAGTTAACAAAGAAACAGAAAATTGAATGAATCCCTTATACGCCTAATTCATCACTTTAATGAAGTCGTGAGGTATATATGACCTTTCGTCAACACTGTGGTAAATGTTTTACTGTTGAGTCAACACAGAACCCATATGGGATTGTTGGACTATTTTGTCTGGTTTTGTGTTCAATATGTAGACTAAAGCGAAAGAGGAGTGATCCCTTGAGTCCACTGAACTATCAGTTAAGAATTAGGGGCATCAGTTATACACTACCCGCACGACCTGCGGGTGTTGCTTGTTGAAGCATAACCAACCATCGATTACTTCGATTCTTCGGAAAACCCACGTGAAAGTTAATAATTAACTTTAGGTATTTGTTAAGAATTTGTTAACTTATTTTTATGTCTTTGTTTTCATTCTCAAGTATTATAATTATTATAATACCTTTCTACTTGAGAATGAAAACAAATACCTAAAAATAAAGCAGTTATAATTGAAGCAAGGTGATGCGCGATGATTGTTAATCATCCTAAATATTAGCTCACCCTACAGCGAATAAGTAAAATGTAACTGAATGAATTGAAATGATCCAGGGGTGTGCGGGAACGATACAAATAATAGCATACAAATCCGTTGCTGACCATTCTAAGACCGAATCCGTGAAAAAATATAGGTGTATGTCTGAGTTTGAGTATCTATGTGTGTATGTGACAAATTTTGTGACGCGGCCCAGCCTGCAACTCTTGACCAATTTTTGTGATTCTTCTTTGGTTCGATTCCAATTTCACTCTAGTTGTGCAACAAACTTCGGAGATTTCGAATTTCACGAATGAAGAACGGAATCGGAGGGGGCAAACAGCGAAAAAACGTGGTTTTTCGAGGGAACTTTGTCGACGCCACTTGGGATATTCTCTATCTCAACCATTTTTCATAATTCTTATTCTGTTCGAACCCAATTTTAATCTATTTGTACAAAGAACCTCACAAATTTGGTTTTTGATGATAGGAAGAAGAATGGAGAACATAACAGCCAATGTGTTCAACCTCTGCTCAAGAGAGAATTCTTGCCGATTCATGCCTTTCATTTTTTGTTCAATTAATATTTTGGTTCAGTATTTAAAAATAAAATCAGGTCATTTAATTTTTATTATTCAAGGGAGTGAGTGGAGGGGATGACCTTGATAACTCGTTATTTCTTCACTATTCTAATTGAATATCGTTGATTAAAAAATGCATTTTTTTTTTTTAACTGAATGAATTTTCTGTTGGGAGGGGGAATAGACAATCCATTCAAGCGCTGCTGATATAGCTTTTTCCGATTTTCCTGATTCTTTATTGTTCGCTTAGAACTTTGGCCTCGTCTTGAAACATATTCTAGATCCTTCTAATTTAATTAAGGAAGCGGGTGAATGTAGGTAATATTAGTAATTAACGGTTGTCTTCACTATTTACTCTTTTTCTGTTTTATTTTTGGCCTTTTTTCCTCTAAGAAACCACTCTTGCGTATTGAAACTCTAAAATTTTGAATTTGATTTCGTCATAGGTATAAGCAGATTTCAGAATAGCAAATATTACAAAAAACAGTATTTTTAAACGAAATTTGTCGAAATTGCCGGTATGGATCATCAAATAAGACATATCTTGAAATTTCAACCAACAAATTTCGAGAGGAGATAGAACTTCGGCAGAGCGGTTCTCCTTTCGCTAATTTCTTATCATTCTGCCGATTTCAATCCAATAATTGCTCTTGTAGGCTGTCTGACACCTCCTGAAACGCTCTCTATGATGACAAAAGTTGTCATTTCACACTCACTTTGTTTAGTGATAAATAGAGCGTGGGAAATGCAAAAGACTTCACCGAAACCAAGTCATCCTCTTTTCCAGTAGGTACAATTCGAGATATGGGAATATGACTCCGAATCCCTCCACTGTTTCTGTTACTCGAAACACCATTTTGAGTTCAAGCTTTGTAGGTTTCACAGAATAAATATAATTCATCTCCAATAACTTATATTGATGATTTGATGGTTTGATTATACATCTCTGGGAGGCCTCACCCAATTCGTTGATAAAACCGACTCAAATTGAACAAAACTCCGTATTTTTCCATTTAATGTTATCGAATTTCCCAAAATAATTGCAATTGTCGATTCATTATTCTGGAGGTGAGTAAAAGAGAAGCTATAATGGTAACTTGGATTTGAAATAGGCGGAAAAAGTAATGGTCTATGTGAGGATTGTGTCAGTCGGGAGGATTGTGTGCTTAAATCACAAGTATTTTGCTTCTGGTGGTTTACGTATGTTTTTCCAAACAAGTTGCAACGGCTTATGAATAATAATACAAAGAATTCGACAGTACTATGTAAGGATATCCTTCAATTACGATGCCGTAGCGGAACATGGGAAATGCTCAAGGATAAGCATTACTCAAAACTGTCGTTTTCCATTCTTCCAAAATGAAATCGAATGTCGCGATAGTTGGCATGATGACGGGTATCAAGAGAATCGCTAAACCTCGAAAAGTGAGCAGCATCCGCGAGTGTCGGCTGTCGCCAGCTGTAATTTATAATATAACATGCGAAGTGACACAACTCACAGGAGAGATACAATGGCTCATTGTGTTTGTTACGCTTGGAGCTAACTCGCACGGGGCTAACTTCAAGTTTTCACTCTACCCGAGTGGGAGGACTTAAAAGGCGTCGGCGACCCGGTGCCTGACTCCAATCGTCATGCGGTCACTGAGGTTCGCGTTGTGCTTGTGCGCGTTTCGCCTGTCGGAGGCGATAGTGAGGAGTAACGACAAGGTGACGTTCACTACGGATAGTTCAGCGTCGGTTTCGCTGACGACGGCGGCTCCGGCGTCGTCGACGTCAGTTCCGATCGACATAACGACGGGATCAGCGACGAGAGGGGATCTCGAGGTTCCTAAGTCACAAAGGAAAGGGGATTACGTCGGAGCTGCGTCCTACGAGTATGGCCATGTCGCACCATACCCTGGCGGTTAGTCCTCCTTTCATGAAGTACAGTATACTTTTACGTAGAAACCCAAATGTAACCTTGGAAAAATCTGAGGAGGAGTGTAAACGTCACAGAACAAATTAAGAAAATCAGTTTGCTGTGAAAATCCTCACAATCCCAATCATCAGAACGTCGTTGCATAGATCAATAGGCTAAATCACATTTTTCAAGGAAAACAAATTGTTTAATAATAAAAACAAACTTAGAATGAGTTACATAAAATCAGATTCAAACCGATAACTAATGTACCGACATGTCAGACGCAGAACCTACTTTTTTTCATGTTTATTTGTCTAACAACCTAATAGGTGAGAAAGAAGACAAGGAATCTTTTAAATTTCAGAAATCAAAAGCTAGCTCTTCACATGAAGAAACATCACATTTGCTCAATAGGGAAGATAGTAGCCCCAGAGCTCACTCGAATGGTTACGAAGAAGCCGATAGTGGTCACATTTCATGGGTTGTGCATAGTGGTTCATTTCCGCCTCATGAGTCAATTGAAGCAAGAATTAAGACGCTGGGCTTAGTCAACTCGTTTCCAACAAAGAGGAGTCAATAAGGGTATAAGGGGCATTCCAAATTACAGAACTACGCAGTCCCTACAGTTGACATTTGTAAGAAAAGAATTTTTGAATTGGTTTACAGTAATTTGTTAGGACAGGGATGAACCGGAGAAGTAAGTAAATTATTCCCTGAAAATGTCGAGTTCTATAGAAATCTTTCGATGGTTTCAAATTCACATTCTAGCCGATTCTATCCCATTTCTGGAAAAATGTAAATCTTCGATATTGGGCAGAATCTTTGAAGAGTGCGATTTTGTCCTAATTAGGTGTCAATGCTACCTATTTGTTTAAAACACTACACTGAGTGCGGACTCAGTTTTGGCAAAATCAGTATATTATCACTCACAGTAAAACAATCTTTGATATCCATCATTAGTTATCGAATTATATCTTGTAAATTATCGGGTGCTGATGTGTAATAGCATAAATAAGGTGAGTGAATAAACTAAGATGGCTATATTATAAATTATAGTCATCTAAGATGACTATATGATATTTTATAGTCATCTAAGATTTTTATATTTTATTAAAAGTGATTTGTCTCGATCTTGGTTCTAATTCTACCAGATGATTTGAGATCATACGTAAGAACAAATCTTTCAGATTAACAATGAACTTAATCTGTTCGTGGTGTAGGATGTCTTTCTCGTTAAACAGTCAGCACACATCTGTAATTAACGGTACACTCGAGATGTAGTCCCTTAAAGTTTTTTCAAATATCAACTAATCTAGGAACAACACTAGAAGCCAAATATAATATTTCCGAATCTTCAGCTATTGTGCTTCAGACTCAAAACACTGTCTCGTGATTCAAAAACTAACATGTTGGTAAAAATTTGTTCTAATTTTTTCAACTTCCTACGGCCTGAACCTCCACACCCATCCCTAAACAACAATAGACGTGTCTGATCTTGTTTTGACAAAAGCGCCTAACTCGAGCACAAACATGAGTAAACAAATACACAATCCCTTCAAAAAAGTTCAAGTTAGGCTGCTAGACATTCGTCTAGTTTTTCTCAAGTCTTGAAGGGAAGAAATACAAATACATAGATGTTTCTCCAACTCTATTCTCCCTCTTTACTTAGACTTCATCTTTCTTAGTTTTTTTTCTATTGGGTAAGTGAATTCGGATGTCCTCATCAGAAATCGTTTTCTAGATGTAACCAAGCCAGATCAAGAAGTTCTTTAATTCAGGGTTCAGGCATTTTTCCGCTCAAGATTGTTCTACATCTAAACCTCGTTTCGCTCCGTTAACCTGTTCTTTTCTGCTCAAACATCGTACCGTGGCTTTTAAAACTAAGCTACCGTGCCCAATAACTAACAAGCGATGTTGTCAACGTCATCTAATGTTCGCCTCGTATAGTCTGTGGATAAATTGACAACACCGTGGTTTCCCCATCAAAAAAGTCTTATGGCACTGTTAGGGTTCTAACGTACATCAACATTATGGGTGATACTCAAGTTGATTTACGCACTGAAGTTCGGTAAGCAAGCAAGTGCAACTTGTCATCTCAATCCCGTTGATTGCTCTGTAAGACCCTGAACAACATATCACAAATATGACAGTTGAAGTGTTCAACCATCCCTTCACTTTGCGGTCGTAATGTGAACCTTGTTTTAATAACTCCCATGATTCTCACGATTCTAGCAAATACATCAGCCACAATGTTCCTACCATTGCCACCGACAACTTTCTACAAAAACGCTGCAAATTCTTTCACTGGGGTTTATTATTCAATGATCCATGATTTGAATTTCTACTAAGCTCGAAGCGGCCTAAATTTGGACTCTTTTTGAAGAACTTTCCGTGAGGAATCGAATGAGCCCTTCCCAGGTTCGTAGCTCAAATCATTCCCGATATACGGCCCGATTTATGGTGCCAACATTTGCGTTTTTTTTTGGTTTATTATTGTTTATGTTTTCATCGCAGTAACCTAGTGATGTAGTGATGTAGTAATGTGGATACTGGAGTGAACTCCTGAAAGGCTTTGTAGCCGATACACGGTTGAAGCATTCTGATATGCATGAAACGCTGCAAATTCTTTCACTGGGGTTTATTATTCAATTGGCTTGCGTTCATGACTTGAATTTCTACTAAGCTTTGGAGTGTGCGTGTTTCACAGGTGATAGAGCGATTATTGAATTTCAGGAGTCACACAAATATGATCAACTGATCAATCGAAATAGGTATTTTGGTTGAGAACAGATTTACGTGCTCCATGTATATCTCCTGAAATTCAATAATCCTGTGAAACACGCACACTCCACAGCTTAGTAGAAATTCAAATCATGAATCATAGAATAATAAACCCCAGTGAAAGAATTTGCAGCGTTTTTTCAAGAGCGATTACAATGGAAAAATATTCTATTTGAAAATTTTAAATTTCGTAAGACGGATCATGCATATCAGAATGCTTCAATCCGTGTATTTGCTATAAACCCTTTTAGGAGTTCACTCCTGTATCCACATTCACTACATCACTAGGTTACTGCGATCACAACAAAAAACAAAAAACAAAACTCTCGTGTTTGTTTTGATCGCAGTAACCTTGTGATGCAGTGAATGTGGATGCAAATGTCGGCACCATAAATCGGGCCATACATCGGGAATGGTTTGGCCTACGGACCTGGGGAGGGGATCATTCGATTCCTCGTGGAAAGTTCTTCAAAAAGAGTCCAAATTTAGGCCGCCTTGACTTTTTTGAGGTTTTTAAGGATTTTACAAAACTTTGACAACCCTTAAAGGTCACCTTAAATTAAGTGAGAGTGATGGCTAAAAAATTGGGGCGTTGTCGGACCAATATTGATTTTTCCTGAAAATTTCAGATTTTTTGCTACAGGCGTTTGGAAGAAATCGTGCGTACGGCGTACGGGATGATTTTCAGGGGGGGTTAAAATTTTTTTTTTTCAAGAGCGATTATAATGGTTTAATATTGAATGATAAACCAAAAGCGATAAAAGAGTAGCACTGTCTACCCCAGACAGTTTTGACAGTAACCACTATAGGTATCCACATTGCAATTTCTCGGTTTACGTTTAATAAATCTCGGTGAAGATAAATGAAGTAGATAGATACAAATTTATTTGCTCAGTCAGATTCCAGGGCTGAGTGTCAACATTAGTGATGAAAGAGCAAACTTACGGACAATAGCAACATAACAACAAAAACTTCAATTACCATGAAAAGAAGTTTAAATCCATATTTTTGTAGGATCTAATACTAATTGATCGATAGACCGATCGAACTACCATTGACAGACGAATGTGATGGATTGTTAACCTTTCACGATTCATGAAACTGCTACTCCTGAGGACATGGTACTGGAGCCTTTTAGCTTGCAGATTTGCTTGCTTGGAGATCAATCACGGAAACCCATGTCAAGAAAAAAACATACCTATCTTACTTGGTTGTAACTATATAATTATGCTCGTAACTTTGGGATACGTTATATATTCGTCTCTTAGAATCTGAAGATGTGATCTATAACATTATGAAGGGAGGGTTCACGTTAATTCACCTGAACTGATGTTTTACAGATTACAAGTACGGAGGTGGCTACGGTGTCGGCTATGGCTATGGGTACGACCCGCTGAAGGGGCTGCTGGTGCCGCTGGCGGGGGTCGCACTCTTGGGAGCGGCCGCGCTCTTCGTCTCCAACCCCGTCCTCCTTCAGCTGGGGGTCATCGGAGGAAGGCGGAGGCGGCGAGAAGCGGAGGTCGACCCCGTGGCGTCCTACGAGAAGCTCAAGGAGATACAGGCGCTGGAGACATTCATAGAGCAGGTAGGCAGCCTTTGAGTTGAATAATAAAATAACAACGAAACTAGTTTGTCTCACAGTATGGCTTATTTTATGTGGATTGTGGCAGGTAACTCTACTCATGTGCATTGTACTTGTTGCTGGACAAGGGAGGTATTGAATAAGTACAGCCTAAAGAGTAAATATTTAATGAAATACCGGTACTCTATTACCAAAATATTGGTAGCAGTAGTAGATACACCAACAGGTTTGGGAAAAATTACAGAACCAAAACAGTATGTTAACGGTGGGAAGTCGTGACCACTGGGGAAGCCCTAATGGAATGTGATATTCCGTGCGAAACACTGGTTCCCTGCTAGTTTATCATTGACGGGTGAATGCTTAGTTCTAAATTCAAAAGAACTCTGGCTGCACTCAAGGATTGTTTGCCTTTCATTTTTTATCATTTAAATGATTAACAGGAGTACAATAAAGGTCTTAGCGACCGTACCGACCCGACAGTCCCCCCCCCCCCCCCGCTCAACACTCCTTCAACTAACCTTCGGGTGGGCTCCTCCCGCCCTTCGATATCCCGGCATCACCACTTTTCCGGCCGCCCGAGGGGGTCATTCGTTTCCAAGGCCATCATACTGTGTTCAATCATATGAACCAGTCCATAAAATCAAGAAAGTGCACAACAATAACTACCTACCTAATGTATTGATAAAATAACGTTTTCTATTCAAGAAAAAAAAAAAAATGATGTCAACTTTAGGAACTGAATGTCAACATTTGGATCAGACGATGTCAACTTAAGGTTCCACTCCCTTGAATTAAAAAATTCAAGCGTCTTGATACACTACGAAATTATTCACATCCAGATATCACCTTAGCAACCAAATCAACGACTTCCCTTAATGTTGACACAGGTGTCAACATTAGGACACAACTATTTCGTGAGACCTAATGATGACACCGAACATAACCGTGGTTTTCTATTGAAATTTAGGGTATTAATGCATTACGCTTCTTCCTCATGTTATTCATATAGCAAAAGATGTGAAATGGTAATTTTTACTCGCAATATTCCACTTAAAAAGTCTAAATTTGTCGACTTAACTCACTACGATGTTGGACAAGGTTGCCGTCGCTGGAGTATCTGCGTCAGCTGTCAATGACAGGCTGTCATCGGCTTCAATATCACCCAGATGGTTTATATAGTGTGTTATAATCAGTGGAGGCTTCCAACCTCAATAACTGCTTTCTTATCAGCAGAATGACGCCGATTTCGAGTACCTACAGTGGCACAATACCTTATTTTTACATTTTGAAATTGAAGTGTCAACATTTGACTTAGTGTCAACAATTGTTGCTTTTACCCTAAGTATAAACTTGTTTTTAATCGTTGGTCTGAAACGGATTGAAATGTGACCGAGCAGCAAAACAACTCTTTTGAACAGCTATGAAACTGGGATTACCGACTGAGGCTATAGCGTCTACATTTCCATACAAGTGTTACCGTGCTGTCGCGGAACACAGAAAAGTTACGCGGCAGAGCTTATAGAACTGGAACTTACCTAAATAATGATTCTTCGGACACTTAACCTCGTATAATCAGAGTGAGCCTTTCCTCAACTGTACCGTGGAATTACGGAAGAAAGTTTTCTTTATCTCATTCAGGAAGTAAGAGACAACCGTCGTATGACAGGAAAGTCGTGTCTTTGTCGGGGATCGCGGGACCTCAAGATCGTCTCGCCCCTGCGGTTTGGCCGTTGCATGCAGTGAAGCTACACGGTTCAGGAGGTAACGTTGTGTTTAGCCGGTTTCAGTTGGAGGTACTTGCTAGTGTGGCGTCGGCTTTATAAAGTCATTAGATGCGCTACAACTCGTCCAAAGTGATAATTGAAGCTTTCGAATTGTCATTACTATCACACTCTTTATTTCTTTCGGAAGGAAGTAAATTTGAAATTAGCAGAACCTAACGCCACGGCCGTCGAATTATTCAGGTGAACTCAACTCGCAAAAAATAAGATTTATGATTATAAAAATTTTACATGAAATATATGCAATTAGGGACTAATTTTTAATGCTTCGTCAGTCCCAGTATCAAATTTTGTTGCACCGAATATGTGGAGCACTACATATCTTTCTTCGTACTTTTAATTTGAGGTGTCTGACGTATTCAGAGCACCTGGAAACCACCGGGAGAGTGGTGTGAATAACATAACCTTGTTCTTGAGAGAAAAAAACGATCAAACTTTGAATTTTAAATTGCTGTCTGATTTTTAACAGCTCTCGAATTCCTTTTTGTCGAGATTGATTTAGGTTCCAGGTGAGGAAGGCATAAGGTTCAATTTATCCATCGCTAGAATGAGAAAAAATGTGACATGCATTTCAAATTTAAGGTGCTCCATCTCGGTCGAAGTGTTATACACACCAAAATTGCATTTGCTACTTTGAAGCCTCCAAACAAAGCACTTACACTAGAATTTTTGGAATCAAGATTCATCAGACGCGAATTAAGCTATGATTTCCATTGTCTCATTGAGTACGCTAAATAAACGGGGAATTTTTTTAAATTCAAAAATTGCAATATTCTATTTACATTTGGGCAAAAATGTGATCAAACATACACCAATATGATCGATGGTAAAGTTGACAAGATCGTGATAGGCTTGCCCGACTGGATTGAATGATCTATCACGTGTGAGCAAAAACCAACTCGCTAGGACACCCTTCAGTTAGGGTGTTACCATGCTCACATCACGTGCATGGAATACACATTAAACCTCGCGTGTGATCTTCCATACCAAGCTTGGTGATCGGATCAATCAATGGCCTTTAAAAAGGAAAAAAGAAGAAGTCAAAAAGATTTCCAAGATCGGATCGGGCTGCATGTTGTCTTTGTGAAGCAGAGAACATGGGCCATTAACATTATCAATGATACCCTTTCTAAAAAAAAGAAGATTGATTAGTTTAAGAGTTTGGACCGTGATTCGCCCCTCTCCTGCAAAAAAACGGGACGTCGAGCTCAGAGAAGGCGAGAGGAATGGTAAAGCTCACCATTCTGGAGACCTTGTTCGGAAGTTACCTTGGAAGGTGCCTGCTTGCCAAGCACTCCACGGCAAGTCCAACTAAGGATATTGGTGCCTGAGTGTGTAATAATATTCACTTGCCTAGATACATTACTGGGGTTCAAGCTCCCAGGGCTGCAGCCTCCACAGTGCCACCAGGAAAAGGTAGGACTAATGGTGGTGGCCATGGTTAACCACACCCTAATCCACGGATTTGCCCAGATATTCATGAATGTTGGGCCATTCCTCTCGCATTCTGTGGGCTTGAGTAGTTGTCCTGTCTGCTTGCAGGAGGAGAGAGAAGCACAATCCAAGAAGGATAGGCCTTCTTAAACAAATGAACCTTCTTTTTTTTTAGAAAGGGGATCATTGATAATGTTAGTCGCAACCGGAAAAAAAATGGCTCCAGTCACACATGAGAACTTGCACACTTCTCACTGTATTACGATGGATGTAAGGCTTGCGACGAACATTGGATGTACATAAAATACTATTTTGGTTTATTATTTTCTATAACGAACCATTGTAATCGACCAAGGAAAAACAATTTTAACCGCAGGAGAAGCCGGAATTTCACCATAGCCTATGTTGTGGGTCGTAATTCGCAGATCACTTTACCAGCGGATAAGCTAATACTTCCCTTCCACCGTAACAAAACCGATCCGATATCTTAATGATCAGATTGTAAGATTGGACACATAGGCAAACCCCTGAATAAAAAAAGACCCCTACAAAGGAACTACTGTTACTCAGGACGTCTCAACACGTCCAGAGTTATAGTAGCTTCTCCACTACACACGTCCGTAGAACTCAGCAGAAAATGGATGAGGAGCAGATGCATCCAGATCGATCTGTTTGTGACCAGTTGTTGTCTCAAGTTGAGAGATGCTGATTTATCGACATTTATACAGAAACAGGAATCAAAGGGGTAGAAAGTGCTGAAGTATTTTAGGTAAACGGCATAGACGTAATATTTATGGAAGTTTAAGGTTATTCTTCCCATGCGAGTGCGGAAATATTCCCTACTGGACTCCATATGGACTACTCTGGTCTAACAGGGTCTTGGTCCGAGTTGGGCATTTCGGCAGGAGTGCTTCGTATCACCATCCGCGTAATTTACTGCTCTTATCCCAAATAGTGGTCATTTTATAGGGGCACTTCCTTTCATCCTTCTCTCCACCTTCCTCAACCAAATCCCTAGGGCGAACATAGGCTTCCTCCTCAATTTTACTTTTATTTTTGTCGTTTTTATTCAATGGTGTGCCCCGCCCGCCTTTGAGGAGAGTTTATTAAAGAGAAAAAAACGCTGCAAATTCTTTCACTGGGGTTTATTATTCAATTGCCTTGCGTTCATGATTTGAATTTCTACTAAGCTTTGTAGAGTGCGTGTTTCACAGGTGATAGAGCGATTATTGAATTTCAGGAGATATGCATAGAGCACGTAAATATGTTCTCAACCAAAATGACTATTTGGATTGTTCAGTTGATCATATTTGTGTGAAACACGCACTCTACAAAGCTTAGTAGAAATTCAAATCATGAACGCAAGGCAATTGAATAATAAACCCCAGTGAAAGAATTTGCAGCGATTTTTAGGGTTATCAGAACACTTCTACCAATGTATCGGCTATAAACCCTTTTAGGAGTTCACTCCAGTATCGACATTACTACATCACTACATCACTAGGTTGCTGCGATGAAAACATAAACAATAATAAACCAAAAAACGCAAATGTTGGCACCATAAATCGGGCCGTATATCGGGAATGGTTTGAGCTACGAACCTGGAGAAGGGCTCATTCGATTCCTCATGGAAAGTTCTTCAAAAAGAGTCAAAATTTAGGCCGCTTCGACTTTTTTTTTGAGGTTTATAGGGATTTTACAAAACTTTGACAACCCTTAAAGGGCACTTTAAATTAAGTGAGAGTGCCGGCTAAAGAATTGGGGTGTTGTTGGACCAATATTGATTTTTCCTGAAAATTTCAGATATTTTGCTCCAGCCGTTTGGGCGAAATCGTGCGTACTGCGTACGGCGGACGGATGGAAAATTTTTTTATTGCAGATTCGGATTCTACACCCTTTGAAACGTAAACCATGAAATTTTCAGGGGGGTTAGATTTTTTTTTTTCAAGAGCGATTACGATGGTTTATTATTGAATAATAAACCAAAATTTATATGTGATTAACTATATCCATTGCAGTATAGAGTTGATAAGCATTGGAATCAATATTCATGTTACAGTTACCCCAAGGACAGGTGATGCGACAGGAAAAAAAGTTAGTGGCTAATTATCTGAAATGCTCGAGCTCCATTGGAGGGAGCAAATGCCTGGAGCGGTTGGCCTGTGAAATCCAAAAACCATCATCAAATTCGACGGCATTGGAACGCCAAGTCCTTGAAATGTGAGTAACCATATTAAAAGTTGATTAAATTTTCTTATTTGTTCTTTACCAAAGACGGAAAATTATGACAATGTAGCCTTGGTTCTCTACAATGATTCAGGATTGATGAATTTAATTAAGTTTTCATTGCCTTTATCATAAAAACAAATATTTTAAAGTTTATTTATAAATTAGCAGATTGTTGATGAACAACTATAGCCCTTGAATATGATAGTGAACTATCATTGCTCTGCTTGTTTTCAGTGTCACCGGAGAGATGATGAAGAACGAGTATGTGCCCAAAGACTTGAAACAGAGGATTAAAAAAGCGGAAGAACTTGGTGCTGAGGGTGGAAAATGCGAAAGATATTTCTGTAGTGAAGTTGACCTGATTTAAAGGGCCTTTGATCCAGAATTATTTCATTGGGTTCCATAACAAAAAAGATCTTTATGATCATGTAAATAATATTACGCTTGTTGATTTCCGTAACTGGAACTTACAAGTAATTTTTGTTCATTGTTAATTTGTAATAAGTAATTAAGATTATAAATAGTTTGAAGTACGTGAGAGATTATTCATAATTTTTTACCTAATTTTACCATGAACCTTGTCTCAAGGACTCATCCTCTATTGAGTGGGTATCAATTATGCATAAACACTGATGTTAATTTGTCATTGTTATAATGTCACTACATGGGTGCCGACTTCATAAGATGAAAATCTTAAAATGTTGATGGTATAACGCTACACACCCCGAGGGAAGGCAGCATAGACTATGCTACCTAGTGGCTAATAAATAGGCCAGTTGCCCTTGCTGTTTGTTTATGCGGGAAGCTTGGCGGCGTGGATGCTGTCATGCACTTTGTACCCTTGGCTCTACACCTATGAACCATTACCGTTTTGTGTTTGTTGTCTGCACCAAATTCCTTGTGCTAACGCTCTTACAATTGAGGAGCTTACTTTCAAAAAGGCACATATCCAAATCTGGGAGAAAACGTTTTTTTCTCAATTTTCTATCTCTGGATATGAGTTGAATCAGATCCCCCTTTCATTTTTGAACAAAACAGAACACATCCACGTCAATTCCCGGGCTAAAGTTATGTGTTTGCATCAAAAGGTAACAAATCCGTCCCCTTCACTTTTTTCAGTGCCTTGCAATCGAAATGGCACATATCCTCCGAATTTCGTCAGGCGATAAGTGGTGGGTTTTCAAAAAGGCACTTATCCAAAAAGAAGCATTGGGCCTTCGTCTTGACGTTGAATATTTACACGAGACTCGATAAATGGCAGGCATGACAAATGGAAATATGGAGTCAGGTAAAGTTTTCAATAAAACCTACAGAATGGTGAACGATTTTTTTCTTTTTCAAAAAGGCACAAATCCATGAGTCTTGATCAAAAGGGCACATTTCCAAAGCGAAAATGGATATACAGCCTCGTGTTTTGGAGAAAATTGATTCATATTCTGAGGCATCTTTATCTGTGCCTTCTCACACATTACTCCGATGAGAAACTGCAGAAAAACATCTCCACTAATCTGCAAATCGTTTTTTTTTCACTTCCTGAACATTTTGTCGGAATGGATATGTGCCTGTTTGAAAGTAAGCTCCTCAATTGGACCCTATTTATAACTTGATAAGAAAACGTTTAAAATGTTCATTCAAAGCTAGCTTTCTTTGTGAGGTTGCCATTTTTGAATTCCGACCATTTGAAGATCCCATTGTTTGGATTCAAATTTATAAAATTAGAGGGCAATATGTAAAGGTTTTGTTCATGTTATACAACTGTTAATATAATAACATAATAAGAATGATTTTCCCCTGAGCTTTTGGATTAGAATAGTTGAAACTGTTAATGCTTAGTAACTTTTCTGACCAGAAAAATGAAGATTATAACAAACGGAATACACTGATTTTCTGGACATTGGGATGACCCTGTCAGGCTTGCATTTCTCACCAATATAGTATTGTTTGAATTCGGTTAAGAAAAAATAATGATGTCATGCAATGAAACGGTGGCGTGGGATGAGCGGACACAACTACCCTCCACACTCAATCCAGGCTTAGGACTGGCTGCTGAGTGCAGAAGTGTTTAATAGCTGTGGGTTGTTTGTCAAAATTGCCCCAAAAAGCAAGCCACGCTCCACCCTTTTCGAGCTAAAAAAGTCTTCGTGAAGAAAGAGAAGAAAATAAGCATCACAAATAAAAAAAGTATCTGTTTAGCAAATTTACTTTATGTACTTTCAGGATAGAATAGTGTTTTTTTTTAAGCATCCAGAAGGGCATAAAAATGGCTACTTTTAGCAGGAAATTCGTCAAATTCCATACCCCCCCAAAGTCGAGCTCCTACCAAAGTTTTGGACAAGTCGGCTCCCATGTGTCACTAAGTACTTGTCAGAGTTACTTGACTCCTTGAAGACAGATTTTATTACTTGATCAGCTATTTAGCCTGTCTATTTTGAAAAATTGAAGATTTTACTCCAGGTTGAATTAATACTTATAAAACATGAAATGAAGATGAGACTGGAACCGGAAAGGAGCAGCGCGGGAAACACTCTTATTGTGCGAAGCATGGGGTGGCCAGTGCATTCTGTTGTTCGTCCGTCCAACTGGCTAAAGGAGTGAGGAGCTGTTCGATTCCGCTAGAGAGGTTTAGAGGCTTCGACGAAGCCTGGACCCTGAGTTACTTACGAATCTACTAGAATGCGATGAGATGTAGTATGGAAAGCAAGGAAGTGCTACAACCATAAGTTTTACATAAGTGAGCAAAAGAAGACGCTATCTTTGAAGGAGAGTGTTCCAAATTCAAAATATTAATGACGGTGGTATATCATTAGTTTCACACGTTTCATACCAGGTACCTACTATTCTTATGCATTCCTAACATGTCAAAGTTTCATGGGTATTATTAGATTCTCTATTGGAAAAAAAAACTGGGAAATCCTTGATAACTGTAGTTTAGATTAAGTGGGAGAAAGTGCGCATCATCAAAACCGATGTTCAACAAATGGATGGGTAAAGAAACCCTTGGCCCCCTTGTGTGGAAACCCTTGGAAATTCGGCAAATGCTCGAAGGATTACTTAACTGCAATAGTGCTGATTTGGGAACATACAAATTGAATTAAACCAGGGGTGCCCATGACGACCCCCCCCCCCCCTCCAAAATGTCTAAACAATATTCGAGCGCTGTCATTGTCATTTATACATTTTCAGATAGAAAAACAAACCGTATTTGAATTAATTAATAGGTTAATTATTATTTACGTTCAATCTAGTGATGAAATATATTCTTGAATGTTGTCACGTTAAAAACTGTTTCAATCAATTGGAAACCCCCTCCTCCCCAAGAATTCCCCCCCCCCCCCCTGTGGGCAACCCTGACTAAAAACATATCTCTTGCCTTCGATCTAATCATCGTGTCAACAGAAATGCTCATAAAACTCTGCCCCCACCCCCTCCCCACCGCCACTATCCGATGTTAAACCCCGTGGAAAAGCTCATTGAAAAATTAAAACGCTGCAAATTATTACATATAAGTTTATTATTTTTGTATTTGATAACTCCATATTTTTTCTTGTCCACTCCAGCTGCCATAAAAAGAGCCCATTTACAGTTGAGCACTTTCAATTGATTATGAACGAAATTAGCCACAATGGCCTTCAACTTTTCTCTGAACAATAATCGCTTTGTAAGAAGCAAAAGCTGTTATGAGAACATAAAGCTCACGAAGCTGTGCGCCCCAGACCATGGGTCGTTCCACATCCCTTTGACATCCTTTGGAAAGCCCTTGATTCATCTCAAATGATCATGCTACCATACAAATTTCAGCTTTCTAGCTTGATACCAAATTGTCCCAAACTTCCTGAGCGAACAATTTTTTTCTAATAGGGTAATTAAGCATCAGCATCAGCCGGGAGGGGGACATAACACGTGGAGGAAGAAGATAATAGCTAGGTATGAGTAACTTATGCTGAGTTATTTCTATGATCAGCTATTAACGGGCAATTGCTATCACTTTATCCTTCATAACCACTCCATTATAGCCTCTTATCCAGATTAAATATCTAGAGGGATGAGCAAATATTTTCTTCGGAAATCAAAATTTCCTGTTGCATTTGCGTTTTGAACTATTCTGAACAACTTTCGTTTTGTGTTTGTTTGTCTGTATGTGGGAAAGCAGTGTAACAGACGCCGCTGATCCTTGTAACAGGCCTATTTCTATAGTTTTCATCCGATTTTACTGAAATCGTCAGCGAATACGCGGGTTAGGCTGTGAAATGTCCCGAATTGACTCGAAATATCGATCCTGTCCAGACTGGAAACGATTAGGAGCAATTGGGAACTTTCCTTAGGAACGATATTTCGACCCCTGGTCCGAAAGTGGCTCACAGTGTGATAGTTCCATCTGAGTAGTTGCTGTTTCAATAAGGGCCAGCAATATTACAATAGGAGGATTTAGAGAATTGTAATACCCGGCCCCACAGTCCCAGTTGCTGATCATTCAGCGGATATCAGTCAGCACTTGCACTTGTTTTTTAAGGCTCGCTAAATGGGAGTTACGACTAAATATGGATGTCAATCTAATACAACAACCTAACAACAGTAAAGTAAGCTTACACAATAAAACAGAAAAGGATGAAGAATTAGCGACATTTTCTAACACACCAGCACCTGAAAGTTCTGGGATTTACAGTCGTATTGTCAACCTTTTTTTTTCACGTAAACAATAAGTAGAACTGTATTTTTACTTCTTATTCGTCAATATATTTATAACAAGCTAACTATAAACATTCTACAAGAACAATTGAATGTAGGTATGCCCGTAAAACTAACTTATGACGCCCTCCTACAGCAGAATCTAACACAAGTCATTCCATTTTCTCTAGATTATAGATTAAATATCTGGATAAGAGGCTATAATGGAGTGGTTATGAAGGATAAAGTGGTAGCAATTGCCAGTTAGTATTTAGCTGAAAAATAAACTCAAGTGAAAAGTTTGATTTTGGAGGAAAAAGTTTCTTTTTCTGAAAGGCAAAACACAGCTTCGATTACCTATTGGTAGAATCGGAAGCAAAAGAGGTGAGAAATAACAATTCACTAGCTATTGAGTCTAAGCTTCCATTACATAATATGTATATCTCTATGTTATAGAATGCGTCAGCTTGTCTTCATTCTTGTTGAATTTCTCTTGATATGAGTGTGTTGTGGAAGCTTCATTACCACGCACCAATTTTTGTCTCAAGACGGGCTACAGCCAGGCATTTCCCCATTTCCCTCCGACAGCTTCTGCCAACCCAGTAACTTTCGAAATGAGTATCTTTGAACTTGATTACTATAGACGCAGTTGTTACATATGATATATACGAGTTAATTTCATTTTAAACGTTTTCCCCAGTCGAGACTGTTGTAAACAAAGTGAGGTTCTCTCGACGGAGCTCCAACTTTTGACAGCGGTTCTCCATTTGAGTAACAGGGGGGTCTTCTGCAGGTGATATCGTGCTCTTGTGTCCTTAGTACTTCCCTTCCCCATAATGATATCGGGATTATACACGGCCGTGTACTCGACTTAAACTATTGATTTACCCTTGGCCCTTAGCTCAGTGGCAAAATATCGCCAAAATACGGAGGAACGATGATTTGGTTCATTTTCTTTACAGAAAATGGAATGACTTGTGTTAGATTCTGCTGTAGGAGAACGTCATAAGTTAGTTTTACGGGCATACCTACTTCAATTGTTCTTGTGAAATGTTTATAGTTAGCTTGTTATTGACGAATAAGAAGTAAAAACGCTGCAAATTCTTTCACTGGGGTTTATTTTTCAATTGGCTTGCGTTCATGATTTGAATTTCTACTAAGTTTTGGAGTGTGCGTGTTTCACAGATGAAAGAATACTTATTTACCCCAGTAATAATATTGAATAATAAACCCCAGTAATAATATTGAATAATATTTGAATAATATTATCAGCGTTTCATGCATATCAGAATGCTTCAACCCGTGTATCGGCTATAAACTACAAGTATCCACATCGGCTACCACTCCAGTATCCACATTCACTACAACTCGACGCTATCGGCATCACTAGGTTACAAACAAACAATAATAACCCAAAATCACTGGGATTTATTATTCAATCGGCTTGCGTTCATGATTTGAATTTCTACTAAGCTTTGGAGTGTACGTGTTTCACAGGATAGGGCGATTATTGAATTTCAGGAGATATACATGGAGCACGTGAATCTGTTCTCGACCAAAGTACCTATTTGGATTGATCAGTTGATCATATTTGTGTGCCTCCTGAAGTTCAATAATCGCCCTATCCTGTGAAACAAGCAGACTCCAAAGCTTAGTAGAAATTCAAATCATGAACGCAAGCCGATTGAATAATGAACCCCAGTGAAAGAATTTGCAGCGTTTTTTTAATTGAACCTCAATACCCCCCCCCCCCTCCCCACAATAAAAACATGTATAATTTATCAAGTCCTTTGGCACTCGTATTGCGTTAAAACTTCCCCAAATCCAAATTTAAACGATGTAGCCAAAGGTAGACAGATGTAGAGGGGGCACACAAATATCATCAACTGATCAATCTAAATAGGTGTTTTGGATGAGAACAGATTTACGTGGTCTATGCATATTTCCTGAAATTCGATAATCGCTCTATCACCTGTAAAACACGCACACTCCGAAGCTTAGTACAGATTCAAGTCACGAACGCAAGCCAATTGAATAATTAACCCCAGTGAAAGAATACTTATTTACCCCAGTAATAATATTGAATAATATTTACCTATATATTATCAGAATGCTTCAACCCGTGTATCGGCTACTAACTACACTGCAAGTATTCACATACTATCACTCCAGTATCCACTATCACTACAACTCACTACTCACTACATTCGACTAGTTTTGAGGTTTTCAGGGATTTTACAAAACTTTTACAGCCCTTAAAGGGCACTTTGAATTGAGTGAGGGAGCTGGCTCAAGAATTGGGGCGTCGTCGGACCAAGATGGATTTTTCCTGAAAATTTCAGATTTTTTGCTCCAGCCGTTTCGGAGATATCGTGCGTACGGCGTACGGCGGACGGACGGAAAATTTTTTATTGCAGATTCGGATTCTACACCCTTTGAAACGTAAACCATGAAATTTTCAGGGGGGTTAGCATTTTTTTTTCCAGAGCGATTACAATGGTTTATTATTGAATAATAAACCAAAATACAGTATGTTTATAGTTAGCTTGTTATAAATATATTGACGAATAA
>JAVIWC010000993.1:0-23386 GCA_031894815.1 Creontiades dilutus | reverse complement strand
TAACAACATGTTTCCATGTACAATCGATCAAGTCTATAGAATCACTAACGTAATTGAAAGAGCGCTTGAAGGCAAGAAGCACGAAAAACGCCTCCATCAGCACAAGAACTTAGGAGGAAAAGTCACCCTTGCATAACTTTAAGTGGAGGTGTCTGTCACTGCTACGCTAAGACGGAATCTGATCAATGACCAGCGGAGAGACAAGAGTTCATGCCAGCAAGCTGTCAAAGACAACCCCCTGACAAGGGAACACGCCTATAAAACTAAAAATTAAAAGTATAGCTTTATACCATCTTACCTTCGATCTGTAACTCGATTCGAGATCGTGGCCAAAGTCCTCTGATGGATCTTAAGCGATGAAAGTCGAGCTCGTTTGCTAAACACCTTAAATGCAAAGCAAGGAGCGCTAAGTACGCCATGAACGCTGTTTGGGGAAAAGCATTTACGAACACGGACATACCAAAACTGCAAGTGTTTCACGCAGTAATGTGGGCAATTTTGGGGTACGGTGGCCAGATATGGGGGTATCTTGAGGCTGTACTGTTTGGCAATTCGCATATGGCGGCGTTTTGTTTCATTTTCGATCTATTTCTAATCCGAAACAATTTTATATTACGTGCTGGACACCAGCACTGTAGGCTGAAAAGTATAAGTAATTGATGAAACGCTACTATGTAATATCACACAGACTGGCCCGTTCCATTCAAATCACGGTGGAAAATGTTTGTAACAGTCAAGTTCAACGTTTTTCTGTCTATATAAAGCTTACTTGACGCAAACGTAGATGATGAGGAGGGATACGCCCAATGCCAGGACCTTGCCGACAGAGGAGGAAGCCTGTTTGACTCCGATGGTGCCGGCGATGATCGTCACAGCCGTGAGGCAAACCAACGGAACCTAAACAAGTCAAGATCACATAATGAATGAATTAATCAAAGGAAACGCGAATTTATAGATAAAATTGTGTGTGTGGGTGATTTCATTCTTCTGGTAGCCAAATTGCTGCTCCGTCCTCCAGTCCTAGTCCTCGTACGTGTTTCCTCGGGCCCCTTAGCCTCATGGAAACTGCTCGATGAACTGAGAATTGAGTTTCCACTCGTGCCTGCATCATCACCTGGGAGTAGGAGTATTGGAATATGATGTTGATATTATTACGTCACACGTATACTTCGAGAGACTGCTTCCTGTCTGCGCGACCTCAAAAAGGAGCTTGTGTCGACATTTGACATGCGTGATCTTGGGGATCTACGTCACTGTCTTGGAATTTCATTCACCAGGAAAGATGGAAAAATATATGCCTCCCAATGAAGATATATTGATGAAATCCTTGAAAGATTTAACATGAAAACCTGCAATCCTGTGAGAACACCGATAACCCCAGGATACAGAGCCGAAAAAATCCAGGAAAATGTTGCCTATCTTTACCAACAACTTATTGGTGCTCTCATGTACCTCGCCGTAGCCACAAGACCCGACATTAGCTTCGCGGTTAGTTTTCTGAGCCAATACAACAATTGTCATGGCAAGGCACATTGGCTTGCAGCTAAGAGAGTTCTTATGCTGTCCAGCTATATGCTGGCACCCTCATAAGCTGGGAAGCTCGCAAGCAGCGCACTGTGGCCACCTCAACCCAAGAAGCAGAGCACACATCTCTCAATGAAGCCGCCAAGGAGGCCATGCGCCTGCGTCAACTGATTTCAGACATGGGCATCCCTCACAGGACTACACAAATCTTCAACAATACTGCGGCGCAAGAGCTAACCGAAAATCCCATCATAAGCTCGCGTTCAAAGCGTATAAGCATAAAAGAACATTTCATACGCGAAAAGGTTCAAAATGGAGACATTGAGGTTATTTACAAGCCGTCAGAAAAACTGGAAGCAGATGTATTTACAAAACCTTTTGCTGGACCAAAATTTGATACATTCGAGAATGTTCTAGGACTCTCAATAGTATGACGAGTGAGAGGGAGTGTTGGAATATGATGTTCATATCATTACGTCACATCTATACTTCGAGAGACTGCTTCACGTCAGTGTGACCTCAATACTTATAGTAACTCCGGCAACGCGTTTTCTATTTTTCCTCTCTCAATGTTTTCAATTCTAATAAAACAATAGTTTTTTGCCTATTCGCATAAATAATATAACAAATCCTAAAAGGATTCCGACCACTTGTTGGCGAGGCGTAAGGAAACGTTCTGTATGCATCGCGTGAAACGACGAGTGGCGTGAAAGACCCTCTCAGGTCTTCAGCGACTCTGTCGTATTTTGCGTGTTTGGCTCGGGCTGCATGCCGGGAGATGGTAGGTCAGTTCATGGAGGAGTAAGAGCCTCCTGGCGGGCTCAAAATTGGGGGGATCTGCCTGCCGTAATTTTTTCTATGGACTAGACAGATGGATAAATATAAATGCGTCATATTTAGTATTAATAATTTTTCCCGCTTTTGGCAGGAAAAAGTGTGATCAGCTGATTTCACGTCAAATTTTCATTTTTTGCCAAACTGTCAACGGTGTTCCCAGCACAATTGGAGACGGTAAGTGTTTCATATTCGTCACTATACTTATCCTTGAGCAATATCATTCGTTAGAACGCCAAAATTGTTCTCCGAAAAAATTTTGAGAGACAAAAACCACAACTACTGCGTTTTATGGGGTGGGAATGGTAAATTGCGAGTGTAGTATTATCACCTCTGCTAGTTTGAATGGTACGCTTATTTTTGTGATGAATTCATTCGATTTCAGGCAATAAAATTCCTAGCAAGGGTGTTGAGGACAGGACCCTACAGTAAGTATAAACCAGCAAAGTTAAAAGAAGCTATCGAGCTCATAATTAAAACGCTGCAAATTCTTTCTCTGGGGTTTATTATTCAATTGGCTTGCGTTCGTGATTTGAATTTCTACTAAGCTTTGGAGTGTGCGTGTTTCACAATTGATAGAGCGATTATTGAATTTCAGGAGGCACACAAATATCAACTGATCAATCCAAATAGGTATTTTGGTTGAGAACCAATTTACGTGCTCTATGCATATCTCCTGAAATTCAATAATCGCTCTATCACCTGTGAAACACGCACACTCCAAAGCTTAGTAGAAATTCAAATCTTTCAAAAGCATTTCAGCAAATGTAGTGCATACATGCGAGTTCTTGTTTTTTGGACTGTGCTTGATATATGGGAATTCCATACCAACTTTGCGTCCAGTGTCAAGCCAAGATATTTGGTTTCTGGGGTATAGGCCACATCACACCCCCCAACTATTATTTGCTGGTGGCTTATCCGCTCAATTTGGTTAACAAGCTCTTGCAGCTTGTAATGCGCTTGTTCACTCGATATTCCCTTGGCTAAGGCAGCATCGTCTGCATAGTGCGCAATATCGTGCTGCATAGTGCGCAAAATCGTAGATTTGAGGCACCAAAACATCGAAAAATGAAAATACTATAGAAAAGGTTCAATTTTTTGACAGCTCGCACCGTATGGCTGTAATTCTTTAATGTTTCCAATAGTTATCAAACAGTTTTAACTAAAATTTCCGATACTTACGGTTTGGGTGCAGGTTTGCGTCGTGAAAAGGTTCCCGATGTTGAATTTGTTGTCGGTCGAGAGAGAATATTGGCAGGTACAGACTGGACATACCGTTCCCTTTGACTGAAAAAAAAAAAAAAAATTTGCTTTTAAATAAATAGAAAATTAATGATGGGAATAAAACGAACATTTTGAAACCAACTAAAGAAAAATTGGTCTAGAATTTAACGGTTTTAGGTGCGGTTAAGTGGTAAACAATTACTTGAATAATAATAGTAAAATAATGGATAGGAGGGGGGGGGGGGAGTGTTGAATAATGGATAGCCCCTAGGAGTTGTATTCAGGGTGTCCATCAATTCCCAAGTAACATTTTTTTCAAAATGAGCATTTTTTGTCAGTCTGGTACTAAGGAACGTTGTCTGCTGTGTGTTGTTGCTAAGAACGTTATCCTCAAACTGATGTGCAAGAAATACTTGAAAATAAATTTTACCTGCCTGACCCAAAGAGTTTTATGTGACCAAATGGCATTTGAACTCAACCACAAAACAGGAGATGGATTATAAATGTACTCTCGCTGGTGCATGTAAATGTTATCAATTGCCATTTGATCACTCTTACTGTGTAAGATTTGTAAGATTGCATAGTGGGCAGGTGAAAATGACCAATTACAGTGATAGGTAATGGATAACCTTTTCTAACAGAAATAGGTATACCTGATATACATATCATTGTTATTAGATGCTTGGCAACACGATAAATTAACGAAAAAACTGTTCAATCCCTCAATTTCATGTAACTATGCGACAGATTTTAGAAGAATTGAATTGACCAAATGAGTAAAGCTTGAAACTCCAGGCAGGTAAAAATGATCAAATAGAGTTTTCCGGAAAACAGCTCTTATTTAATCTGAAGTGAAGTTTGAAGCACGATATCATAGGCGGGCACTAGCTAACTACCTAGGATAAAGAAAAATCGAAACATAGTCGGATGAGACATCACACAACCAGTGTTCTTAAGAAGAAAATAGGTGAAACTTCAGATCGCTCCCCTGTAAAATTTTGCAAATGTTACTTGGTCACTTTTACCCGGAACCCCACGATATTTCATCTTATATTAAAATAAAAAGAAGTTTCATTTCAGGTGAACAAGCGAGAATATGAAAAAAATATCATCAGAACTAAAAATACCAAGTGGACATACCTTACTAAATAGAAGTAAAATGTCATGAATCACTTTAAAAAATCACATTTAATTATATTTACAGTTTACGGAAGTAAAAATGTCTTGAATCACTTCAAGGCCATCAATATAGGCCTATTTCAAATTACGTTTTCTTTATTTGACCCTGTTTCAAGATTATGCCTTATCGCACAAAAATGATTCCTTTTTCAAGACGAACCTAGACAATTTTATAATGTTCAGATTATTTACTTTTATTACTATTATTTAATTCGTACTTATAAACACTCGTGAAAGGTACGGAGAATGTACAATTATTTATCTGAATAAGAACATTTACTAAACACTATGCATGGAGCACGTAAATCTGTTCTCAAGCAAAATACCTATTTGGATTGATCAGTTGTCCATATTTGTGTGCCTCCTGAAATTCAATAATCGCTCTATCCTGTGAAACGCGCACACTTCAAAGCTTAGTAGAAATTCAAATCATGAACGCAAGCCAAATGAATGAAATTAAATAATAAACCCCTGTGAAAGAATTCGCAGCGTTTTTTTAAATGGTTATCAGAATACTTCAACCCGTGTATCGGCTACGAAGCCTTTTAGGAGTTCACTCCAGTATCCACATTACTACGTCACTAGGTTACTGATATATAAACAAAAACAATAATAAACCAAAATAACGCGAATGTTGGCACCATAAATCATCGGGAATGGTTTGAGCTACGGACGTGGGGAGGGGCTCATTCGATTCCTCATGGTATGTTCTTCAAATAGGTAAATATTTAGGCCGATTCGACTTGTTTTGAGGTTTTTAGGGATTTTACAAAACTTTGACAGCCCTTAAAGGGCACTTTAAATTGAGTGAGGGAGCTGGCTCAAGAATTGGGGCGTCGTCGGACCAAGATGGATTTTTCCTGAAAATTTCAGATCTTTTGCTCCAGCCGTTTTGGAGAAATCGTACGTACGGCGTACGGACGGAAAAATTTTTATTGCTGATTCGGATTCTACACCCTTTGAACCGTAAACCATGAAATTTTCAGAGGGGTTAGACATTTTTTTTTTTCCAGAGC
The DNA here is from genome assembly GCA_031894815.1 of Creontiades dilutus. Classification (NCBI taxonomy): domain Eukaryota; kingdom Metazoa; phylum Arthropoda; class Insecta; order Hemiptera; family Miridae; genus Creontiades; species Creontiades dilutus. Next base: position 17,609 of record JAVIWC010000993.1, on the reverse strand, counting down.
GATTACAATGGTTTATTATTGAATAATAAACCAATAAAATGTAACCCTGACGAAATAAAATGCCAACCTATATTGTTTCGGGTAACAAATTTCAGACTTTTATATGAATTTCTCTGCTAATTCTCGACTTTTCAAGACCGTTTTTAAATTCATTGCTAATCCCCGACTTTCCCGACCGCTAGACACCCTGTGCATTGCTCTCTAGTTAACCTATACATCGGTCTTTGCATGCGTCAAAGTCAGATCCACACATTCTAATATTCCTAATATCCTAATTTTGTAGCAGTTCGATCTTAAGTATTAGCTCAAATTTGTCAGGGGCAGTGGTGGGGGGAAAATGCGTTATAATTTACCTCGATGAGCCATTTTTTGAGGCAATCGTGATGCACGGTGGTTGCGCACGCGCACGGCGTAATGGCGTCTTGACCCCCAGTATTGTCGTAGCAGATCCAACATTCTCCGCATTCTGCCAACAAAAAGAAACAAAAATGTGATTATCAACAAACCTTTCGATGTATCATCGTATATCGTATATATAAAGATGAACGTATCAGAGCAGGTATATCCGTTTTTCGTCCAGGGGGTGGTTGGAAACCCCCTAGACACCCCCCGGAACCAGTGAAGGGGAGAGGGCCCCAGCGGGGCGGAGCGTCTCTCAGGGCAACCCGACATGCTCCCCTCCTCGGGGGCAAGGAATGTACGATTTTTTTTCACTCCCTCATTGTGTTATTGCCACACAGAACTCTACTCTATGGTTTGTCCATTATACTTGTACAACCAAAATCGACTTGCTAAAAGTGGTCCGAATGCCAAATTTTCAGAGTTTATGAGAAATAAACGAAATTTTTTTCCATTTTGTCTCTCGTCCATACTAAACACGTTGTGTGACTCCCAATTCCCAGGAGATAACTCTCCCAGAATTTCAGCTTTCCACGGTATAAACAAAAACAGAATTTCCACAATGAATTCTTCGATGAAAATCGCGATTGAATGCGGAAAAATTTGGAGTGATACCGTGAAATCGTCGTTTTTCAACAAAAATTAAGCTGTTGTTATGAACGATGAGTTTTCCACCGGATTTCATTTCTTTTTGACATTTCATGTTTTTGCTATGGCACACAACCAAATTGTCGTTATGTCACGTTACGAAATATGCTTAATGATTATTATGATTCGTAGAAATGAGGTAGGTAGGTACCTATATGATTATAGCTGAAATTTGGCTATATGATTATTATGATTTGGCTGGTAGCCTCCTTAGGACGTGAACAATAAGGTGCAGAGGGTTTTGATCAGCTGAGTGGCTCCTGAAGCTAACTTCTTTCCTATCAACTGTGGAAAGCTGAAATTTGGCTGGTAGCCTCCTTAGGACATGAACAATAAGGTGTACAGGGTCTTGATCAGCTGAGTGGCTACTGAAGCTAACTTCTTTCCTATCAACCGTAGGAAGCTGAAATTTGTCTCGTTAGGACATGAACAACAACGCTACTGGAGTAGGTGATGTAGTCTGGCTCGAATACACAGAAGAAAATGTCCCAATGTGTTGCAGACTCGTATGCAAGCATTTATCATTCTTAGAAGTGAGGTAGTTAGGTACCTATATGATTATAGCTGAAATTTGGCTATATGATTATTATGATTTGGCTGGTAGCCTCCTTAGGACGTGAACAATAAGGTGCAGAGGGTTTTGATCAACTGAGTGGCTCCTGAAGCTAACTTCTTTCCTATCAACTGTGGAAAGCTGAAATTTGGCTGGTAGCCTCCTTAGGACGTGAACAATAAGGTGTAGGTCTTGATCAGCTGAGTGGCTACTGAAGCTAACTTCTTTCCTATCAACCGTAGGAAGCTGAAATTTGTCTCGTTAGGACATGAACAACAACGCTACTGGAGTAGGTGATGTAGTCTGGCTCGAATACACAGAAGAAAATGTCCCAATGTGTTGCAGACTCGTATGCAAGCATTTATGTTCTTAGAAGTGGGTAGTTAAGGACCTATATGATTATAGCTGAAATGATTATTTGCTATCATGATTATGAAGCTAACTTTTTCCTATCAACTGTGGAAAGCTGGGCTGGTAGCCTCCTTAGGACGTGAACAATAAGTTGCACAGGGTCTTGATCAGCTGAGTGGCTACTGAAGCTAACTTCTTTCCTATCAACCGTAGGAAGCTGAAATTTGTCTCGTTAGGACATGAACAACAACGCTACTGGAGTAGGTGATGTAGTCTGGATCGAATACACAGAAGAAAATGTCCCAATGTGTTGCAGACTCGTATGCAAGCATTTATCATTCTTAGAAGTGAGGTAGTTAGGTACCTATATGATTATAGCTGAAATTTGGCTATATGATTATTATGATTTGGCTGGTAGCCTCCTTAGGACGTGAACAATAAGGTGCAGAGGGTCTTGATCAACTGAGTGGCTCCTGAAGCTAACTTCTTTCCTATCAACTGTGGAAAGCTGAAATTTGGCTGGTAGCCTCCTTAGGACATGAACAATAAGGTGTACAGGGTCTTGATCAGCAGAGTGGCTCGAAGCTAACTTCTTTCCTATCAACTGTGGAAAGCTGAAATTTGTCCCGTTAGGACATGAACAATAAGCTACAGGGTCTTGATCAGCAGAGTCACTGAAGAAAATGTCACTATCAGACTGTATGCAAGCATTTATCATTTGAAGTGAGGGTAGTTCTGGCTCGAATACACAGATGTGTTGATGCAGCATTTATGATTCTTAGAAGTTTTAGGTACCTATATGATTATGAAATATGATTTGGCTGGTAGCCTCCTTAGGACGTGAACAATAAGGTGTACAGGGTCTTGATCAGCAGAGTGGCTCCTGAAGCTAACTTCTTTCCTATCAACTGTGGAAAGCTGAAATTTGGCTGGTAGCCTCCTTAGGACATGAACAATAAGGTGTACAGGGTCTTGATCAGCAGAGTGGCTGAAGCTAACTTCTTTCCTATCAACCGTGGAAAGCTGAAATTTGGACATGGTAGCCTCCTAGGACATGAACAATAAGGTGTACAGGGTCTTGATCAGCAGAGTGGCTCCTGAAGCTAACTTCTTTCCTATCAACTGTGGAAAGCTGAAATTTGGCTGGTAGCCTCCTTAGGACGTGAACAATAAGGTGCAGAGGGTCTTGATCAGCAGAGTGGCTCCTGAAGCTAACTTCTTTCCTATCAACTGTAGGAAGCTGAAATTTGTCTCGTTAGGACATGAACAACAACGCTACTGGAGTAGGTGATGTAGTCTGGCTCGAATACACAGAAGAAAATGTCCCAATGTGTTGCAGACTCGTATGCAAGCATTTATGATTCTTAGAAGTGAGGTAGTTAGGTACCTATATGATTATAGCTGAAATTTGGCTATATGATTATTATGATTTGGCTGGTAGCCTCCTTAGGACGTGAACAATAAGGTGCAGAGGGTCTTGATCAGCAGAGTGGCTCCTGAAGCTAACTTCTTTCTTATCAACTGTGGAAAGCTGAAATTTGGCTGGTAGCCTCCTTAGGACGTGAACAATAAGGTGTACAGGGTCTTGATCAGCAGAGTGGCTCCTGAAGCTAACTTCTTTCCTATCAACCGTAGGAAGCTGAAATTTGTCTCGTTAGGACATGAACAACAACGCTACTGGAGTAGGTGATGTAGTCTGGCTCGAATACACAGAAGAAAATGTCCCAATGTATCGCAGACTCGTATGCAAGCATTTATGATGCTTTTTTTGGTTATCTTTTTCGTAGCCATTGTGGAACACCGAAATCTTGAAGTATATGGAAGTATTCACTCATGCATCCAAATTTGAAAACAGTTGAGTGTTACCAAGGTAATCAATGCTACCCAAGCATCAACATATGAAAATAGTTTATTGTTGTCTACGCAATCAATGGTTAGCGGGGTTAATGTACTGTCATGTAGAACATATAACATACCCGTAATACATGGTCTGAGGAACCAAACCAATAGATAGCGATAAATTTCAAGAAAAATCATAGATACCTCTGTTGCAGATACCTTTTGATGTAATTGAATCAACGAATATCATATTGAACGTGATAATGAACATGAGATTTACCCGAGTCGTCTTGGAGGGGAGTTGCGGAGGCTTCGTACTGCCGATCTTTGCCGCCAGGGGTCGCGCTGCCTTCTCGATGCGAAACTTCGTAAACTCGGGATTTCAGTAGCTTTTTGGGATTGAGGATCCACAGCTGCTCCGGCCTGGAATTTAAGAGACGAGCAAAACGTATTAACTGGCATTTGTTAAGAAATTGAAGACAATAAGTAACCAGCTACACCAAAAAAATGAAATAAAAAACAGATAACGTAACGGCACCGGTAGTGGCCACTGCTCCAGTAGTGGCCATTTTAAAGTTTATATTTGAGAAATAAGGATTCCCGGTCTCCTAGTGGCTTCAAACTTGCAGGAGGTACAGCTCATGTCATCTTGTAGTCAGAGGTTGAACTAGGAGTGCGCAGAGCGTCATTGGAAATTGTGGTAAACTTCTCAATATGACCGTCCCTAGTTTCCTCGTTTGTTGGGCTGTATCCTAGAGCTTCTACTGGATAGAATCAATTTTGTTCATCTGGTATTGAATTTAATGATATTAAACACGTAAGGAGGGCAAAATGTCAAGTGGCCACTACTGAGACATGCACGTGGCCACTACTGGAAATTTCGTAATTTGATGTGGCCACTACTAGATCAAAATGAAGGTGTGAGAAAAAATTAATAAAAAATAGAAAAAATTGTTCTTTTGATAGTTTTAGGCAATGGATATGTTAGGGAAGAGTCGGGCTATATTCTAAATGAGTCCTGAAGAAAGTCAGTACTACTGTTGGCCCACAATTGTCAAAACTAAAGAAAAAAATTCTTAACTGTGGCCACTACCGGTACCGTTACCTTACATAGAATGCACACAGAAAAAAACTACATAGGGAGTACCAAAAAATACGAAATAAAAAACCAGTTACACGTGGTGAACCTAAAACCCATGAAATATTGAAAAAAACGCTGCAAATTCTTTCACTGGGGTGTATTATTCAATTTTATTCATTTGGCTTGCATTCATGATTTGAATTTCTACTAAGCTTTGGAGTGTGCGTGTTTCACAGGTGATAGAGCGATTATTGAATTTCAGGAGATATGCATAGAGCACGTAAATCTGTTCTCAACCAAAATACCTATTTGGATTGATCAGTTGATCATATTTGTGTGCCTCCTGAAATTCAATAATCGCTCTATCACCTGTGAAACACGCACGCTCCAAAAGCTTAGTAGAAATTCAAATTATGAACGCAAGCCAAATGAATAAAATTGAATGATAAACCCCAGTGAAAGAATTTGCAGCGTTTTCAAGGAGCAACTTCTATCATAATCTGTTGGTTCGTGTGACGCTTAATAGCGAAAAAGTACACTTTTATTATCACTGTTATTATTTACGATTTAATTACCTCATGCAGTTCCAGAGCACGCAGGGAAACCACAGGGCTACGCCAATTTCCGCGAGACGAAATAGAGAGGTCAAACACGTTTCGACTTGATATCGGCACCCTGAAATCAACGAAAAAATGACATAAGACGGAGTTTTAAGACGGAATCAGCACAAATATTTCTGCAAATTGTTGTACAAAATCGAGCTAAAACAATGGTACAGATTTCAATCGCAAGATGTTCCTGTAATGTGATTTTTACGCTTGGCTACTATTATATTTAACTAGTTTAAAGGGCCTGCTACGCAGGTTAAAGAGAAATAGGTGAATAACATAATGAGGGAGTATAAAAACAATATGGAAAGTCAAAAAATCGTATATTCTAAGTCCCCGAGGAGGGGAGCGGTTGCCCTGGGAGACGCTCCGCCCCGCTGGAGCCCTCTCCCCTTTCCTGGCGGGGTCGGTGGGGTTCTGCGGGGTGAATTCCACCCCCCAGCGTCCAAAAACCCCCTGAAAAACGGATATATTGTTTGTTTTTGTTTTTTATGATCTCCCGTCAAAGACAGAGGGGGCACGCCGTTAAACAAAAACGAAAAAACTAAATGAAATAGAAGTGGGGAGGACGCCCAGGTTTACTCAATGCCAACCTCTGGGATACGGAAAGTTGAGGATCATTGAGGAGGAAGGGATGAAAGGATTCAAGGAAATTCAAGTACGAGCCTTGGATGACACGGGTGGTGATACCACGAAGTGCTCCTGACGAGATGCCCAGGTCAAGTAACTCCGTGGCACTTTTCCCGCACCACACTCCGCGCCATAACCTTGATGTTGTTAGGCGCCACTCCTTTTAGCTCAGATACCACTTGCCACAGGTCGTTCCTATCATATTTGCTTATCTTAGCCCTTTGGGTCTGCTTCGTGTCCAGGCTGCCACTGACAACTTGGATATCAAGGATTATGGCAGACCCGTCGGGGCTTAACGGCAACGATATCTGGCTTCTTGCCCTGGTCACTTGCCCCGCTGGTCTCTCTCTCCTCCCTGGCGGGTTCTGCGGGGGGAATTCCACCCCCCCAGCGTGGATGACAATGAAAAACGGATATATTGTCTGTTTTTGTTTTTTATGAAGTCTCCCGTCAAAGACAGAGGGGGCATGATGGAGAATTTGGGGAGGACCATCATCTTTGGCCTCTGGACACTGCTGCTGAGGACATGGCACAGGTTCAAGAAATGCCGAGCCCCATGACACGGGAAGGTGATACCACAAAGTGCACCTGATGGATGCCCAGGTGTGGTGTGTGTTCTCCCGCCCAGGACAGCATCACCTTGATTTCTGCCTGCCTATCAAAATCAAGTTCAGCAGCAATGCGCGCAATCTCCCAGCTAGAGCTTCAAGGGCTAGCTGGCTCTGGCAGTGAAGAGAAAGGATACAGGCTGATATACATACAACTTAACTACCCAAACCCTCCATTTCTGCTGACTTCAGCTAACGAGGGTATATAAGGAACCGCATCATGATGGAGAATGTGGCCATCATGAGTTTGTGGACACTGCTGCTGCCACATGGCACAGGTTCTACTGCCCCACAACTAAGTCTGGAACACCTCACTGTGGTGGCTAGTGTGTGGTGTGTGTTCTCCGCCCAGGACAGCATCAGAATTTCTGCCTGCCTATCGAAATCAAGTTCAGCAGCAATGCGCGCAATCTCCCAGCTAGAGCCTCAAGGGCTAGCTGGCTCTGGCAGTGAAGAGAAAGGATACAGGCTGATGTACATACAACTTAACTACCCGAACCCTCCATTTCTGCTGACCTCAGCTATCGAGGGTATATAAGGAACTCAGCAGCTTGGGTCGAGTAGTTCCGTATAAGTTCTCTGCCCCCATAGTTTTACCAGCAATCTGTATTCCATATACACACCTCAAAAGAATTAAGGGATCACTGAATGAACTGATCACAGATTCCACATTGTTTTATATTGGTTATATTTTACTTTTTCTTCCTTATATTTACCTTCTAAGAAACACATTTTGAGAGGTGAAAACAATCTTTTGAAGTGGAACCTGAACGTGCTACTGTATAAACACAAAAATGGCTATAACAGGAACGTCTCAGCTGCCACCTCTTATGCTCACGAGCGATTTTGACTCTTGCAGCTTTATGGTGGTTCGTAAGACAAGGCACTTTTACGGGACAACGAGCCTTCAACCCACTTTCTCGCAGCCTATTCCAAATGGTCTGGTCGGAAACCCTGATTCCAGTACTCCTACTCAAGTCATTTTGGAGTTCTCTACTGGAAAATCGATTTCTACGAGAATTTAGCCTTATAATCGGTCTTCAGTGAGGGAAGTAGCCCTTGGACGAGCCTGGGTCTTTGGTGGAAAGATCGCTCCTCATATCGCTGTCAAAGCCTAGAAATCACGGATCGGCTTACTGCAAGACGCCGAGATGCATTGCGTTGAGAACAGCCTTCTGTCCAGCAGTGTGACTGCTCTACACACATGGGCTTCTGAAAGAGATCGTCCAAGGCTGGCCACACACGTAACGGTATCCAGGTTTACCTGTCATGTATACCTGTGCAAACTAGAGTCCACACACGTCACGGTATACCGTACCTTTAGCTCAGTTGAGAGATGGCAAGCCAACAAGATGAAGATGATATGATAGCTATGATAGATATGATATTCTGATTGTTCTTTATTCTTCTTCTTCTTCATACAAGATCATTGAAAGACTTGGATGGTGTGCCTTCAGACTTCCGCAATTATTTGCTGTTGTTACTCGTGACTCCATTAATTGAAAAGAAAGACACGGTTATGAGGAAATCGATTTCTCCACACAGGAAGAAGCCCAAACTAAACAAAACTACTGCGCAGGTGACCGGCTCAGGTCTGGGGTATAACTAACGACTGCGCAGGTACAAGATACCAAATCTCCGTTCCTGTCAGGTGACCTGCGCAGGTCGCTTTGCCTGCAGCGACTGGCACACACGCTCTGGTTTGCCTGCACAGTTCACCTGTACAGGTTTACCTGTCATGTATACCTACCGTTACGCGTGTGGCCGGCCTAAGGATGTCCCCAGCCTCCATGAGTCACGAAATGAAAAGAAAACGATGAAAGACTCACTAACCGACGGAATTTTCTTTGAATTCTGAGTGGCCTCTCGACGAAAATACTCGGATTTCATTCTGTTTCGATTCACGTTGGAACTGTATACCGCTGGTCGCTCACAGCGTTTATGATATAAAATGGAAAAACAAAAACAACCTGCATCCGCTCTCCACTAGATACCTCAACATGAGATATGCCGTGGCCTTTGCCCCATGGAATTTTGGAACCCTGACGTCTTTAAGAAAAAAGTGATCCCTCGATTCTTTTGAAATTTGTACATCTGTATTCCTACTAAGTTCTGTGAAAATCGCAATTCTTCAAATTGATTAATCCTGTGATAAAACAAACATATAAAGAGTCGAGAAAATACTTACTTGTCTTTCCAAATGTGTTTGGTCGTTTCGGAGGACAAGAAGACACAAACGGCAAAAGGAAGAGAGCTTGCGACAGAAGCCCCAACCGACTCTGATTCAACTGAGAAATATCAACCGCTTTCGCGACTCTCTCTTTTTTCTGAAAATAAACAACAAAAATAATGATACCGATAGATATTGTAAATGTACGCAAAACAGTATTACCCTGGTTAGGGATACAAAAATCTATTTATAGCATTTCCAAATGTAATTCAACATTTTCCAAACCAAATTCAACGTTTTCCAAACAAATTAAACATTCATTAAATTTTAATTAATTATTCAATAATAAACCATAGTAAGGTAACGGTACCGGTAGTGGGCACAGTTAACAATTTTTTTCTTTAGTTTTGACAATTGTGGGCCAACAGTAGTACTGACTTTCTTCAGGACTCATTTAGAATATAGCCCGACTCTTCCCTAACATATCCATTGCCTAAAACTATCAAAAGAACAATTTTTTTCTATTTTTTATTAATTTTTTCTCACACCTTTATTTCGATCTAGTAGTGGCCACATCAAATTACGAAATTTCCAGTAGTGGCCACTTGACATTTTGCCCTCCTTACGTGTTTAATATCATTAAATTCAATACCAGATGAACAAAATTGATTCTATCCAGTAGAAGCTCTAGGATACAGCCCAACAAACGAGGAAACTAGGGACGGTCATATTGAGAAGTTTACCACAATTTCCAATGATGCTCTGCGCACTCCTAGTTCAACCTCTGACTACAAGATGACATGAGCTGTACCTCCTGCAAGTTTGAAGCCACTAGGAGACCGGGAATCCTTATTTCTCAAATATAAACTTTAAAATGGCCACTACTGGAGCAGTGGCCACTACCGGTGCCGTTACCTTAATCGCTCTGAAAAAAAAAATCGCTCTGGAAAAAAAAAAATTCTAACCCCCCTAAAAATTTCATGGTTTACGTTTCAAAGGATGTAGAATCCGAATCTGCAATAAAAAATTTTCTCCCAAATGGCTGGAGCAAAAAATCTGAAATTTTCCCCAATTCTTTAGCCAGCTCTCTCACTTAATTTAAAGTGCCCTTTAAGGGTTGTCAAAGTTTTGTAAAATCCCTAAAAACCTAAAAAAAAAATCAAGGCGGCCTAAATGTGGACTTTTTTTTGAAGAACTTTCCACGAGGAATCGAATGAGCCCCTCCCCAGGTCCGTAGGTCAAACCATTCCCGATGTATGGCCCGATTTATGGTGCCAACATTTGCGTTTTTTGGTTTATAATTGTTTTTGTTTTGATAGCAGTAACGTAGTGATGTAGTGAATGTGGATACTGGAGTGAACTTCTAAAAGGGTTTGTAGCCGATACACGGGTTGAAGCATTCTGATATGCATGAAACGCTGCAAATTCTTTCACTGGGGTTTATTATTCAATTGGCTTGCGTTCATAATTTGAATTTCTACTAAGCTTTGGAATGTGCGTGTTTCACAGGTGATAGAGCGATTATTGAATTTCAGGAGGCACACAAATATGATCAACTGATCAATCCAAATAGGTATTTTGGTTGAGAACAGATTTACGTGCTCCATGCATATCTCCTGAAATTCAATAATCGCTCTATCACCTGTGAAACGCGCACATTCCAAAGCTTAGTAGAAATTCATATCATGAACGCAAGCCAATTGAATAATAAACTCCAGAGGAAGAATACTTATTTACCCCACTAATAATATTGAATAATATTTACCTATATATCATCATGATTCAACCCGTGTATCGGCTATAAACTACAAGTATCAACATCGGCTATCACTCCAGTATCCACATTCACTACAACTCGACGCTATCGGAATCACTAGGTTACAAACAAACAATAATAAACCAAAAAACGCAAATTTTGTCACCATAAATCGGGCCATACATCGGGAATGGTTTGACCTACGGACGTGGGGAGGGGCTCATTCGATTCCTCATGGTATGTTCTTCGACTTGTTTTGAGGTTTTCAGGGATTTTACAAAACTTTGACAGCCCTTAAAGGGCACTTTAAATTGAGTGAGAGAGCTGGCTCAGGAAATGGGGCGCCGTCGGACCAAGATGGATTTTTCCTGAAAATTTCAGATCTTTTGCTCCAGCCGTTTGGGAGAAATCGTGCGTACGGCGGACGGACGGAAAATTTTTCATTGGAGATTCGGATTCTACACCCTTTGAAGCGTAAACCATGAAATTTTCAGGGGAGGGTTAGAATTTTTTTTCCAGAGCGATTACAATGGTTTATTATTGAATAAGGTAACGGCACCGGTAGTGGCCACTGCTCCAGTAGTGGCCATTTTAAAGTTTATATTTGAGAAATAAGGATTCCCGGTCTCCTAGTGGCTTCAAACTTGCAGGAGGTACAGCTCATGTCATCTTGTAGTCAGAGGTTGAACTAGGAGTGCGCAGAGCATCATTGGAAATTGTGGTAAACTTCTCAATATGACCGTCCCTAGTTTCCTCGTTTGTTGGACTGTATCCTAGAGCTTCTACTGGATAGAATCAATTTTGTTCATCTGGTATTGAATTTAATGATATTAAACACGTAAGGAGGGCAAAATGTCAAGTGGCCACTACTGAGACATGCACGTGGCCACTACTGGAAATTTCGTAATTTGATGTGGCCACTACTAGATCAAAATAAAGGTGTGAGAAAAAATTAATAAAAAATAGAAAAAATTGTTCTTTTGATAGTTTTAGGCAATGGATATGTTAGGGAAGAGTCGGGCTATATTCTAAATGAGTCCTGAAGAAAGTCAGTACTACTGTTGGCCCACAATTGTCAAAACTAAAGAAAACAATTCTTAACTGTGGCCACTACCGGTACTGTTAATAAACAAAAATTAACTTACTGATTCGGATTTGAAAAGTCTCGTAGCCTCTTCGTGGTGAAGCGGCGTCGGTTGGGTTTCGTCTAGCAGAAATCCGCCTCTCACCTGCAAATTCGATTCAAATTTCACTACAAACAAATACGGATAATTCAAATTCCGGTCGATTTAGATGAATTTAGATTTTACCTTGAAAAACACCTCGACTCCGTAGATGAGGAAGAAGACCATCACGATGAAGAGCAGAGCTGCGTAGCAGCCGTTAAATATCAACGAGTAAAAGCTCTGAAAATAAAAAACACATTTTATCGTTATGGACAGTGACAAAACGAATTGTTTCACATATTACTACATTCGTTCCTTTATGGAAGAACACGAATTGAATCGTTCATTTCAGAAACCAGTCAAGTGCCAAAATCGCAATTTTCTAAAACAAGAAAAAACTATACAACTAAAATAATTTTATTTTTAGTTATGATAAAGGTTATCGTTCAAAATATAGTCTGTTTGGGAACATCCTGAGTATTATTTCCGTTTTTTCAAATATTATACAACATAAAACAATTTTGGAAAATTTTGCACTTGACCGGTTTCTGAAATAAACTATTCAATTGATCTTAACTTGTATTCAAGTCCAAATTTCAACGAGAAAATAAAAGTTGTGACAGATCGAGAATACGTGTCCGCTAAAGTTTTTAGCAACACTGCATTCTTGACTGTTTCCCGGCTATTAATTACACAGCCCCATAAAAACATTTCAAAGGGTGTAGAATCCAAATGTGCAATACACATTTTTCCGTCCGTCCGCCGTACGCACGATTTCTCCCAAACGGCTGAAGCAAAAAAGCTGAAATTTTCAGGAAAAATCCACGTTGGTCCGACAACGCTCTAATTCTTTAGCCAGCTCTCTCACTCAATTTAAAGTGCCCTTTAAGGGTTGTCAAAGTTTTGTAAAATCCCTGAAAACCTCAAAACTAGTCGAATCGGCCTAAATATTTACCTATTTGAAGAACATACCATCGAGGAATCGAATGAGCCCTTCCCCACGTCCGTAGGTCAAACCATTTTCGATTTATGGTGACAACATTTGCGTTTTTTGGTTTATTATTGTTTGTTTGTAACCTAGTGATGTCCGGCCGATAGCGTCGAGTTGTAGTGAATGTGGATACTGGAGTGATAGCCGATGTGAATACTTGTAGTGTAGTTAGTAGCCGATACACGGGTTGAAGCATTCTGATAATATATAGGTAAATATTATTCAATATTATTACTGGGGTATTATAATATTATTTCACTGGGGTTTATTATTCAATTTCAATTTATTATTTATTGAATTTCTACTAAGCTTTGGAGTGTGCGTGTTTCACAGGTGATAGAGCGATTATTGAATTTCAGGAGATATGCATGGAGCACGTAAATCGGTTCTCATCCACAACACCTATTTGGATTGATCAGTTGATGATATTTGTGTGCCTCCTCTACATCTGTCTACCTTTGGCTACATCGTTTAAATTTGGATTTGGGGAAGTTTTAACGCAATACGAGTGCTAAAGGACTTGATAAATTATAGATGTTTTTATTGTGGAGGCACACAAATATGATCAACTGATCAATCCAAGTAGGTATTTTGGTCGAGAACAGATTCACGTGCTCCATGTATATCTCCTGAAATTCAATAATCGCTCTATCCTGTGAAACACGCACACTCCAAAGCTTAGTAGAAATTCAAATCATGAACGCAAGCCGATTGAATAATAAACCCCAGTGGAAGAATTTGCAGCGTTTTTTGGTTTATTATTGTTTTTGTTTTGATCGCAGTAACCTAGTGATGTAGTGAATGTAGATACTGGAGTGAACTCCTAAAAGGGTTTATAGCCGATTCACGGGTTGATTCTGATATGCATGCTCCGTCCTAAGAAATTTAAAATTTTCAAATGGAATATTTTTCCATTGTAATCGCTCTTGAAAAAAAACGCTGCAAATTCTTTCACTGGGGTTTATTATACAATTGGCTTGCGTTCATGATTTGAATTCCAACTAAGCTTTGGAGTGTGCGTGTTTCACAGGTGATAGAGCGATTATTGAATTTCAGGAGATATGCATAGAGCACTTAAATCTGTTCTCAACCAAAATACCTGTTTGGATTGATCAGTTGATCATATTTGTGTGACTCCTGAAATTCAATAATCGCTGTATCACCTATGAAACACGCACACTCCAAAGCTTAGTAGAAATTCAAATCATGAACGCAAGCCAATTGAATAATAAACCCCAGTGAAAGAATTGGCAGCGTTTTTACTGTAATTTCCTATTATTTTGTAATTCAAATTTCAAGTTCGTTAAAATTTTCTTTGCCCAGGTTTTGAGATCGAGGTTTTATTTAAATGCCTGTTATTTTTATTTAATCGATGTTAACCCTAGCCTGTTGCTAGTCGGAAAAAATTTATTCATACGGTTGACTTCATTCTACTTCAAGTGTGAAAAAAGTCTGTTTAATTTAATTGGAAATTTCAAGAAAACGAGAAACTATTTTGAATGGCTGTGGAAAACTCTCGAGACTTCGAAATGTAATACTTACATAAATTTAATGTTATTAAGGTTTTAATTACTCTTTCAACGTGTATTTCAATAAAAAACACCTTGAACCATGCCGAGTTACGATTGTTTTCTCCTGAGATTTGATAATTAGTCAGTGTCATGGAGCGATTGTCCATAGCGTGGGTCAATCAAAATTTAAATTCGTTTATTGGGTTGGAAATTGGATCTTGATCTCGGAAAACTCGTTTCATCGTCGCCACTGTGATATTTCAATTGGACGGGGATCCGAATAATTAAAAGAAGCACTTTTCGTAAGGGGTTATATTTGATTCTCAACACCCATGTGGAAATTTAGGAGACGGTCGAAAATTCGTAGGTAAGAAATGGGGAAGCAGGCTTACCATAATCAGCTAAACATATGCAAACACAAAGTTCATTTACGCTAGATCTATTTCGATCTATTTCGATTCATTCAAGAGGAAATCGCATTTTCCACGCACCTTGAGCTCTTTGTCCGTGTCGAAAACGTGGGTCGTTATGACTTCGGCCAGAAGCAAAGAGTACGACAGGATGTTGAAAGTGATGAACGCGAGACAGCTCTTCGACAGAAATTGTCTCCTCTCCCATCGCACGTCTCTCATGTGGAAGACCTGAAAAAAATTGATTTTCTCTGTTATTATTTGCCCACGACTAGCGATATTAACCATCAACATCGATACACCGATAATATCGCAACAATATATCGATATCAGCAATATCGAATGATATTACGCAATTTTTATGGTTTCTCACAATTGTATGACAAAACTCTTTGTATTCATGTGATCAAATTAATTACTACAATCTTAAACGGATTTTATAATTGATTTTGATGTAGAAAATTGTGTAAATTCCCATAAATTTAAAGTAATTTTCATTCCTTGCTGTCAAATTTGGTTGAACAAAAATTTTTTTAGGTTAGCTAATGTAAGTTACCCAATCACACAGTGAGTTTCCAGAACTAAGACAGAAAAAATGATTCTGGTACATTTTTTAAAACTTTATATTGCAAATATGCTGTTGAAATAGGCACAACTGAAACACAAACATTTTCACCCAAAGATAATATTTAGCAAAACTTACATGCATAAATAGGCAGTATGAAATTTTAGTATTTTATTTTTAAAAAAAATTATTTGGATCAAACTAATATCATGGACATTTCGCGATGGAAACCCCGTATTTTTATAAGAATAACTAACTTAAAAAAAAAGACAATATCGAAATCCGATATTCACCAAAATCTTTCAATATCACGATAATATCGAAATCCTTATATCGAGTATTAATTAATTCCATCCGTCCAAGATACTGTTTTTCTCTGCAAACAAAGATTACTGATTATAAATAACTAATTAATAATAATTTAATTATTAAATACGATAGAACCTCTTCAATCCGAACTTATTCAGTTTCCAAAATCAAAAGTTCCACTCGCATTTTGCGTTTTAGACCTTTCTGAACAATTTTGGTTCCTTGTCTGTCTGTCTGTCTGTCTGTCAGCAAATCCTAGTTACGGGCAAAACTACACGAAGTTATAGTCCGATTTTGATGAAATTTTCAGGGATTGTTCGGTTTGATGTGTAGATGGTCCCCTATGAGTTTCATGACCCCCGGATCAATAGTAGCCTCTGCGCATGCGCAAACGTGAAATCCTTGTTACGCGCATAACTCCGGGAGTTCTTGACCAATTTCGATGACATTTTCAGGGATTGTTCGGTTTGATGTGTAGATGGACCCCTATAAGTTTCATGACCCCCGGATCAATAGTAGCCTCTGCGCATGCGCAAACGAAATCCTTGTTACGCGCATAACTCCGGGAGTTCATGACCAGATTCCGATGAAATTTTCAGGAGTTCATGATTTATTCTCAAGTTATGCTCCTGCATAACAATAAATTTACCCTAATTCAATATTTACTTCGCCTAATTGAACGAAGTTCTTTAGTCAATAATAATTTTCAATGATCTATACAGTCATGTTATGGATACGAGGAAGCTATGTGCCACCTAGTGATGTAGTAATGTGATACTGGAGTGAACTCCTAAAAGGCTTTGTAGCCGATACACGGGTTGAAGCATTCTGATATGCATGAAACGCTGCAAATTCTTTCACTGGAGTTTATTAATCAAGTTTCATTCATTTGGCTTGCGTTCATGATTTGAATTCTACTAAGCTTTAGAGTGTGCGTGTTTCAGGAGATATGCATAGAGCACGTAAATCCGTTCTCAACCAAAACACCTATTTGGATTGATCAGTTGATCATATTTGTGTGCCTCCTGAAATTAAATAATCACTCTATCACCTGTGAAACACGCACACTCCAAAGCTTAGTATAAATTCAAATCATGAACGCAAGTCAATTGAATAATAAACCCCAGTGAAAGAATTTGCAGCGTTTTATCTAGAGAAATTGACCTTTACAACGGTGGTTTCAATATTTTGGATGTTACGAAATCAAATTTGGCGAGCTCGTAACCCGAATAGTAAAATTTGCATCACTGTAGTCAAACTAGTTCTGAAATACCAATCCCTTTGGCAGACGTTTTTTTTTTGCTGTAACTACGAATCATGAGCAAATATAGAAGTACGGCACGAATATTTGATAATTTGAGTTTTCCATTAGGTTTTCACCTAAGCACTTACCTCCGCCCAAAAACAGACCACGAGCGATGAACCAGACAGAAGCAGAGGATAGTACGCGGATATCAGACTTCGACACCATCCTTCTTGAAAAGCCGTCTGCAACACAGTACGAAGAAAACGTCCTTTCATTTTTTGCGCAAAGTTATGTAAAATAATCAGTAATCCAACGGTATTTCACTTTTGGTCCAATTCATGTTCCTTATTTTTTTTTATGGATATCACTAGTTTAATGGCCCTGCTACGCAGGTTAAAAAGAAATAGGTGAATAACACAATTTTTTTTTTTCGTGATTTATTAATTGCGACTGAAAAATCAAATACATTTCATCTAGCAATTTTACATATCAATAAAGGTACACTCCAAGAGGGTAGGTTTACAGCAAAATCTAGCCCTTTATTATATAGCTCGATTAATTAGCACTGAGTTCGATTGCACTTCTATTCACGCAGCACAACTAAATCCAGTGGTTTGTTTCGCTTGAGACGTCGGATTTCACCTTCGTTGTCCAAAACGTAGAGCATCTCCGGGTTCACGTGTTTGTGGAGGCGATGTTCATGCTTCCTTGCGTATTTTGCAATAATTTTATAGACTGCCTCCATCCTCAAATCTCGATGACTATCAT
>JAVIWC010000992.1:0-22331 GCA_031894815.1 Creontiades dilutus | reverse complement strand
AGCAAAACTTCTTGGGACTGCTACGCCTATAGACTAAAATTGTGATCAAACAAAATTATAATCGTGAAAATTGATTGAGAACCGTAGGCTGATTAGCAGGGCTGTGAAATATATGCATTTGCATATTTTCTTGATTAAGCTAAATATCATGTTTTAACAAACCTTTAATGAGATGAAGCATTTGGAATCAATTTAAACTATTTTATTGAACAAGAGTTGCATTTAAGCTATTTTATTTTGCATATTTGGTATTTGGTCATGAATGCATATTTTTGCATATGTTGATAATAAAAGTATATTTCTTACACACTTATAATAAGTAAGTTACTTTTGGTCTTCACTAGAATTTATCTAGAAACTAGGAATAATTTGTAAGGCAAAGCAACGTTTGCTGGGTCAGCTGGTTTTATTTTATTTTCATCAACTAGTCCACATTGGGTGGGTGTGTTCCAATTTCGAAAACGCCGACGCACATTACCCACCTAATGAAACTAGACGTCAACTTCTTTCCCTTCGACACAAAAGTGGATTCCAAGCTGGAGTACAACCCCGCCTCCACCCCGACAAAACTATTCCACCAATTAACATAACAGTTAATTTCCTGTGAAATGGAGTGGGCACCGACACGTTAGACTCATTTTCATATTTACAGCAGATGGAAGCCTCCAGTTTTCCCTTGTGGATCAGCCTCAAACGATCGACTGGGGGTCTATTAAGCTTTTTGAAGGGAACTCACAAATCAATCGGTCGGCCGCCTCCGAGGCGGACCGGTCGCCGTCCCACGGGAATCCTCGCGGCTTCTGGATCGTCCCACTCGCACCTCGTAGGTGTAATAACACGGGATTTTTCACTTCGATTTGTTCGTCCTTAGAAAAGAAGAAAAAACCAACCAAGTTGTTTTGACGTAGCTCTGTCACAATTCGGATTTTTATCACAGCGTTTAAAGCTCCGAAGGTATTTCTTACGTAATTTCCTCTGTTCTTTCCACCAACTGTTCCACCTCGGCGGATCGAACCGTCGGCTTGGAATCAATAGGAGTTAGCGGAGTTAATATGAGGTTCGTTAGGTTCCTATTGATGTGGGGCTCGACTCTGGAAATGGTGGTTGGGGGCTGAACATTTGCGTGGGTACAAACACAGCGTGAAGTGGACGGACTTCCCTGAACGAAAATGCTCATTGAGGACCTGGTCAAACGTGTAATTTGATAGAACCAAACTTCTGGCGAATTTTATTTGGAAATGAAACTAGTATAATGGATTATAAGATTATTAAATACAAATTTTTAAAAATTGCCTTACCAAAATCCGTTTTAAAGCATCCTAAAATTATTTCCTCAATTTCAACCCGTTAATATACATACAAACTGTATAGGACTCCACCGGCCAAACTTATTCTACGAATATTTATAACAAAAAAAGCGATTTCCCCCGAGTCGCTCAGTAGCATTAGACGTTCGAGGTCATAAAATGTTTGTAATGACTTGTTTTACAATTGGTTTTGCGTGTAAATTTCATTTGACGGAGTTGTAACGATTTTGAGGGCTACGCACCGCCATTATTTCACTTTATTTCGCCTATTATCGATGTAAAGCTAAATTATGTCGAAAACCGTTCGAGATATCGAAAATCGTCGTAGAAGAAAAGCTGTAGCTCTCGAAATTTCCATTCGGATGGACTCCTTCCCCTTTTCCATAGCTCCAACCGTTTACGCGCTATGAGCAAAACAAGCGGTACAAACTATGAAACCCCCTTTGCCACTGCTACCTTCTTACCCATACCCGTAAATGGGCAGACTTTGTTTTGATATTTTTACATCGTTAAAAGGCGAAACAAAGTGAAATAATGGCGGTGCATAGCCCTTAACTCCGTCAAATGAAATTTACACACAAACCCAATTGAGGCATTGTAGAACAAGTAATTACAAACATTTCAAGACCTCGAACGCCTAATTCTACTTAGCGACTCGAGAGAAATCGCGTTTTCAAGATTTGCGGACGTTATCCGCCAGACAAACAAAACGGACGCTCATACCGGCTTTCTGCAGGGTCCGTTGCGTTCTTTACTTTATTACGAAGAAAATCAGACCGCGTACGCTTAATTTGATCAATTGGAACCGAAGATATAGTCAAAAAACCATGTTTGTCATAAAAAAATCGTCAACATATCATACTGCTATAGCTTCTAAAACCGTTCATTTTTGGAAGAACTGACCTGCAGGCCTTTTTTATTTGTTAAAAGAAGCAACTACACCAAGTATGAACAAAATCGGAGGGAGTCGGTATATTTCGAGTTTGTATAGGTATGGAATGACCCACCTATCCACGTCTTCGATCCAAAATCACTCCTACGTCCTACCAACAAAACGTAAAACTGAAACCACGTGAAGTTCGTTAGATGCGGAGACATCCGCACAGCATCCAAGACGAACCGCTTCCACATTTACATGTAATTATCGTGGAATCATCTCGTTCCCCTGGTTTTACTACGAACGGAAGTTGGGTGGGCGGCAGAGTGCGGGTCCATCGAACGAGGTGAAGGCGACAAGGTCGACCCGACTTGTTAATCACCAGTTTCACGCCTTGAGCGGCGTTTTTCCTCTATAGCCCGCCGCCACATGTTCCCCCCTGAAGATTGTCGGGTGGTTAGTTAGTGCGTTGTGATTTAAAAGGCTGCGCTTCCGTCCCAGGATATTCGACATTCCTGTAGTGCGGTCCCTACAATATGACCCCTACCCTGCATTCTCGAGGAACAAACGGAACTAATTTTTAACACGGAGTTCCCTGTTATTTTGGTTTTCCCCTATCCAGCCAGTGCTATCAATTCCCCATATAATGGTACTTGGGTCATTTCAAAATTTCGATCACATTTATGTCACTGATCAGTATTGCCGTCAAATTTCAACTAAATACAGTGTTGTAAGTGTTTTAAAATTCTCCTATGTGGATGTACATGTTCCATGTAAAAGTTGTGCCTACAGGACCTAGGAGAAAATACCAAAATCCGAATTTCTCACTCCCTACAGCTGTCACTAGCCAGAGGTATACAACACCCATCGTCACTACTCAGCGAAATATTTACGGGACCCACTTACACTATGAAGAACATACCATCTACAATGGATTTCCGCCTCAAGAAAAAGAATTGGAGCAAATCAAGTAGCCTTATTAGCCCATTATTTCAGTGTCACACGGTTTTTCCTCACTCCCTACAATGTTTTGAAAAGTAGCGCCCAACTGACAGGAATGGGTGTTTATGAAGTTGGTCCTGTTTTGTTGACATCCCCTATTCAAGATGGTCCCAATGCTGGTGGCTGGATTTTGCCTAGACCTTCCCAGTCAGTTCTACCGGGAAAACCATCCCTGGAGGCAGCAGAGTGGGTTTTTTAACTCTCACTCCCCACTCCAATAACATTCTGACTGTGGCAAGTGAAACTTGATCGCACTTGTTGGAAATTAGTGTAGTTGTTGGAAGTACGTTCACAACATTTTGGTTCAACCAACTGAACTCAAACAATTTTTTCTTTCATTTTCATTGGTAGGATTATGTACTTAACTTACATGGGATTGCTGAACTTCTTCATGTATAGCAGCGAAGCTTAGCTTGTAGGCGTACATTACCCTTCTAAGCCTGCAAATAGAAATACTTAATTATTTTTTATCGCTATGAGTGCATCAATTGTTGTTTTTTCAGTAGATGGAGATAAATGATAGTGATGGATTGATATAACATTAGATTAAAGTTTTATGTATGGATAGTGAAGAGGAGGAATAAACAAATTTCATTTCATGTTAGGAGATTCCTAATTTGCCAGTCAAACTTAGAAACCTTCAGTCAACCAGAAAGAGGTGTGGAAAACCTATACAAAAAGATGGGATATTTAGCAACTATACTGCTCGGAATTTGTTTTCATATTTGAAATTTGACATTGTCAACAATTTTTTGGAGTATTTACATGAGTTTCATAAATTCGCCTATTCGTTCACATCGTAGACTCCCCCCCATGGTTTATTTGACTTCGTAGCTGATATCTGGGCCCTGAGGTAATGAGAAAGGAAAACGATGTTTTTTGTGTTCTCTGCAGGGTTTGAAGTTGAAAATCTCTGTTCTTCGAGGTTTTTCCAGCTGTTTTCCGAAATTTTCAGAACTTTTTTCCCGTATTTTTATTTAGACAGAAAAAGCTGGACGAAATAGGCAAGAAACAAGCCTGAAATCTTTAAGAGCTCGCCAGGGTCAAACGTAGCCGGACATGCAATCATCATCAAGGATACGTAAGATCCTGCAAACCAGGGTGGAATGATTTTACACTATACACATTTCCTACCTACGCCCGACAGTGCTGAAAGTGGGGTCTTTTGGTAAAGAATATGAAACGTTTTGAAAAGTTTGTGTATTATGTTTACGTACCTAGTTCAACAAAGAATCGAATTAACTTCGTTTTTCATGTACGTTAGTCTCACAAAGAACACCAAACGGAATGTTTCATGTCCACGTGAAAACCTGAAAAGAAGTTGCACATTCATCAGAGCAAGCGTTTTCTTTTGTATTCGACCAGACCCGTGCGGGTTGAAATCGGTAGGCAAACTCCATCAAGTTCATGAGTTCATGGGTCTTCACGTTCGTACCTCGACCAGGAAGCGCTAGGGATGAAGTATTTCTCATGACGCTCCAGATGCAGGAAATGAGCCCATTCAACGAAATTATCCATTCAAGGAACTCTTGCAACGAGGAGAAAAAACAAAAGGGAGTCGTCTAATTGAAAACAAGAACCAAGTTTCTCCTGCTAAACGGTCGGGGCTTCCTGGCTCCCTCGCTCCTAGGGAACGCTTATTTCAAATTATGACGGGAGAACGGGGTCCTCCTTCATCTGTTCCCACCTCGTTTTTCTCGAGGAAGAAGTCGCACACATGATGGTTGGGAGAGTCCACGTCCACGTTCACAGCCCGACGCCCTGGGAGCCCACAGCTTCTGTGTCTCCCGCTCTGAAGATGACGATATGACGTAATGTGAAGAATATGGGTTGAGCGGCAAGTTCATTCATCCCCACGTACAATACAGGGTGTAACATTTCGTGACGGTCACAGGACAGGTGAAGATTCTACGGAAAATTTCTGATCGAAAATGCCTCTAAGCAATTTTGTTTACAATATATATAGTTTAGCTATATATAATTGAATAGCACTTTTTGAGCGGACAAATTTGAAAAAATATGCAAAAAAAGAAGAATAATCGGCTTAAAATTGGTGAATTTGTACTTTCAGCCGAATATTACTCGAAACAAGTGATATTATTCAAGAAAGTAAATTCACCCCAATAGATTTTGGCAATATCTAAGGTCACTCAACAGTATTCGCTTTCAGTATGAATTTGGTTAATTAATTTGATACTAATCCTCTCTGATTGACCAAGAAAAACATAAATTTGGGCCCCCCCCCCCCCCCCTAGGTTTCAAAACTTGAAACAAATCCGTCCGTAGCTTTTCTCCGAAACCACTAGATGAAAGTTTCAAATTCAGCATAGATTCGGGATTTGCTAGTGATCCAATCTACCCTCACGGAATGAATTTAGTATTAAGCTATAAAAAAAATCGATAATTCAAAAGCTTTCGATGTAAGATGGTATTTTTTTGTATGATTCAGATGGAAATTAGTTTCGTTAATCAAATGAGACGTTTGGGTTATTGTACGATTATCCGTTCGCTCATTATTTAAAAAATCGTTTAGATAGGCAATCGGGCTGAAGACTTCAAGCTCAAAGGACAGTGTGAGCTTTACTGCAAGGCTAATGACCGCCCAGCTTAAATTCAGCTGAAGAGAACAAGCTTAACTGATGCGTATATTTTCATTTCATCAAGTTATATTCCAGTTGGATTTCCGAGTGTACCAGGGAAGCATTATCTCTGGATTTACATACCAGTTCTAACAGTTCAATGATCCACGGTTGAACAGAACTTCTAAAAAGCTGGGCAAAAATAATGAATCGAAGGTCTCAGAAATGGATATATTTTTTTGGGTCATTTAACTGGAGTACCTGCAGAGTGTAGAACACATGTCAAAACACGATGCATAACATTCTGAAGGTTGGTACAGAGCAGCTACCAGCGAAATGAACGAGCAATATTCTGTACAACTGGTAGTCTAGTGGTCATCAGAGGGGGAGATCTAGTACAGAAATAACAACCCTGGGTTAATAATTTACAGCGTTTTTCACGTATACAGGGTGTGTACACTTCGTGACGGTCACAGTCCAGGAGAAGATTCTACGGAGAATTTCTGATCGAAAATGCCTCTTAGCAATTTTTTTACACCCTTGCAAATGCGTTTTTTTTTTTTTTTTTTTTTAAATTTTAAGATTTTTCTCGTTTTTTTGACCTTACCGCATTAAAACGGCCACATCTCCCACATTTTGCCTGCGATTTCAAATTTGATTCCACTATTGGAAAGAGCGTTAAATTTCCTATCGCCCTAATGGAGAACCAACTTTTTTGGGCCGGCGAAACGGGTGAAAAATCAGCTTGAAAAGGACACATTGTCAAATCGTGGAGATCTCCACTTTCTTCAAACGCTTATGAGTCCCTGTAATAGGGCATGTAGTGCTGTATGATGTGCCAAAAACTAGGCATTTCAGCGATATAACCAGATTTGAAATTTCGTGTAGTTTTCCGGGAGAAAATTGCTTTTCAAGTGAGAAAAACGAGGTTTTTTCATTTGGTAAAAAAAAAAATCGAGCTCGTTTTTTTTTTTTTTTTTTTTTTTTAAATTATTAATGAAGCACTGTAATAAATTGTCTATTGTTTAGAAGTGGAATTCAGTTCAGTTTCAAATTTCATTATGAAAGGAGTTGATCAGAGAGGATAATTCCGTTTTTTAAATAAACAGACTAAAAACGGATCGATCCTAAGAGGTTTCATATAAAATCCGGACTGGGACATTCCTGTAATGCGTGCGTTACTGACTTTTTTTTCAATTTTGTAGCCATTGTACCTTAATTCTCTACGAAAATTTGCCAAAATGAAAGGAGATCTCCCAATCTCGAAATGTTCGACAAAACTTTACTGAACTTCGTGGTAATCACTGGGTATGCACTCTGGATTATTAGCCTGGAGCGAAGGCCTCCTGCAGCTGTCGGCGAACGGCCAAATTTATGGGTGATGTGGGCGGAATCCGTTACGACAGCAACAAGCGACGAAAAAGGAAATCGCCATAGTTTATTAGGTTCGACTTGCAGAACATATTTCGCAAACCAAGTCGAACCTCAAGCCAAGACAAGTCAAATTCATAGAACAGCAGCTGTCCAGAAAGGTAGTTCATTGTCCCGGTTATTTTCAATGCTGAGTTGTGAAACACCAATAAGTAGATCGCAGTTGTAAAGAAGGCTAGTGCCAGCGGACGGAGAACATGAAATGCGTGGAGTTCACGACGCTAATGCGAATAGATTCGCATCCCCAATCATGATTTCCAGCAACATAATTCAAATCTCGAGACCCCTAATAAGGGACACATGGTCGAATCATCATTCCTGCCCTTAATCTTAAATACCAGCAGTATAGGTCTAACATTACTTACATTGATACTATGCTCCAAATCCTTTCACAAAGGTTTATTATTCCTCCTAAGCTAATCACAGTTCTATAATTTATTCAATCATACGTTATATGATAAATCCCTGTTTATAGAATTCAATGTAACACTGAAACGATCGAACTGAGCGATACGATAAGATGAAAAGGAAAACCCGAAAGAAACACAATAAGTACACTTGACTGATGTAGAAAGGCAGAAAAACAAACAAAAAAAAATTATTTTTCCTCTGAAAATCACTGGGGTTTATTATTCAATGATTCATGATTCGAATTACTCTACTAAGCTTTGGAGTGTGCGTGTTTCACAGGTGATAGAGCGATTATTGAATTGCAGGAGATATGCATAGAGCACTTAAATCGGTTCTCAACCAAAATACCTATTTGGATTGATCAGCTATCACCTGTGAAACACGCTCACTCCGAAGCTTAGTAGATATTCAAATCATGAATCATTGAATAATAAACCCGAGTGAAAGAATTCGCAGCGTTTTTTCAAGAGCGATTACAATGGAAAAATATTCTATTTGAAAATTTTAAATTTCTTAAGACGGAGCATGCATATCAGAATGCTTCAACCCGTGTATCGGCTATAAACCCTTTTAGGAGTTCACTCCAGTATCCACAATCACTACATCACTCGGTTACTGCGATCAAAACAAAAACAAAACAAAAAAACGCTGTTGTTTTTGCTTTGATCGCAGTAACCTAGTGAATATGGATGCAAATTTTGGCACCATAAATCGGGCCATACATCGGGAATGGTTTGAGCTACGGACCTGGGAAGAGGCTCATTCGATTCCTCATGGAAAGTCCAAATTTAGGCCGCCTTGACTTTTTTTGAGGTTTCTAGGGATTTTACAAAACTTTGACAACCCTTAAAGGGCACTTTAAATTAAGTGAGAGAGTTGGATGAAGAATTTCGGCGTTGTCGCACCAACATGGATTTTTCCTGAAAATTTCAGATTTTTTGCTCCAGCCGTTTGGGAGTAAATCGTGCGTACGGCGTTCGGTGGACGGACGGAAAATTTTGGTTCATTATTCAATAATAAACCATTGTAATCGCTCTGGAAAAAAAATTCTAACCCCCCCTGAAAATTTCATGGTTTACGTTTCAAAGGGTGTAGAATCCGAATCTGCAATAAAAAAAATTTCCGTCCGTCCGCTGTACGCCGTACGCACGATATCTCCCAAACGGCTGGAGCATTATAGTTATAATAACAACCGCGATGGATTGCAATCAAGTACCTACTGTATTACAAGGATCATCCTCTGAACGTGGCGGAGCGTTATTACGGCATTCAATTCAATGGAAGGGGCAACTACACCATTCCATCAACTTACAACTTGGTGTTCATGTGTACTCGTACATTATGCGTGTGTTTTGTTACTTGTCGGTTGAGATCAAATAACCAGATGAACGCTTGACGGTTACAGCCATAAACTTCAATCTACGAATCGGTCCAGGGTCGTTAACTTTTGATTACAGGGGAGGAGGGTGGATGTGGGTGCCGCAGCCAGACGGATCGCCATGTGGTGTCGCGGCGCTGAACGAGCTCGTGCGGATGAGTCTGCCGAGTCGTGGAGATCACAACCAGTTAAACTCCAATATCCGCGGGGAAGCACGTACCCAGCTAACCAACCGCCCGCCTTCCTCCTCAATCCACATCTGCTCTCTGAGTCATTTTTATTCAAACAATCTTTTCGTTTCAATTATTTGATTTTTACATGTTACAAATGCCCAACTAAAGAAATATTTCTGAAAATACTCTAAAAATATGAATTTTAGTAGGATTCAAGTTAAAGAACGTGAATTCCAGTCAAATTTATAGTAAAATTGGTATCTCAAAAAAAAAAATAAAAAGGGAATAGAGAAAAGGGATTCAGTCCTCGTAAGGAGCCTAACTATAACGATTTTCGTATATTGATGAAATTTTAAGGGAATGTGAAAGATATTCCATTCTTAGTTGCATCACTATGAAAATCAACCCATCGCTCTACGCGAGCGCAAGCGTAAAATCCTTAAACAAAATTGTCTAGCTGTTTAACAACTCTAACATTTTCAAGGTATTTCGGGAAGAATTTTTATTAGTCTCGCAACGTTTTAAACAAGCTCGTATCGTCATTCTATTCTGTCCACTGTAGAATTAGAACGACATACCTGCAATACAAGACGACTAACGTTTTGAAGGCGTTGATATATGGTGTAACAAGTCCTGCAGTATTTCTGCCCCTTAAATGATCGTAACAAATCTACATTAGGTATATATCTTTCGAAATCATCTATAACTATTGAAACTATGTATAAAGAGCATGGAGGTATAGAAACGAGACGTGAACTAGGAGGTAAACGAGTCATAGCATCACAAAATGTAAGCACGATGGGTGAACGAGGTATTACCAGTACAAGCGCAGTGTTTAGGGGCAAAGCTGGAATGGTAAGTGTAAATTACTAATGGTGGAGGGAGTGAACAGCAATCAAATGTTCGCTTTGTAATTTGGATGAGCTGGAGCCCCCTTTTCACTTCGCAGCTGAGTGCCCGGTCCTGCGTGAGTTCCGAGTGTCCTGTATGGAGAGTAGTCCAGTCATATTAGACAATTTTTTTGCCAAACATTGCAAAAAGTACTGTAAACTTGCTTTTTGAATATGTTGTTAGGGTTCACCCAGATAGTACGAATCTAGATTTGCAGGCCTGAAAACCGCGAGCGACGGGAGTTACAGCCGAAAAACCACGAAATTTTCGCACTATTTTCAGTTTTTCGCAAAAAAGTCACCAAAGGAGCCTTTTGATGAAAAAAGACTCTTATCCTTTGTTAAACTAGATAAAATTTGCTACAATTTGAGACGTAATTGGACTCTGTAGCTCCATTAGTTCCAGAGATACAGCTCTGCAAATATTGACAAATTTTTCCAAAAAGTGAAAATTTTAACTTTTGGTCTATTTTTGACCGATATATTGGTGTAAATAGTTATTCTACAGCAAACTTGTGGGGAATTAAGTTGTAGGACATTTAAATACCTTCATTTTAAGACCATCAGGGGACCTGTATCTATCATAGATTTTTTTTAACTTACAGAAAACCAAAATAAGTAGAAACGCGGTTTAAGGAAAAGTTGAATAAATGTTGCGTTATTTGTGTAAAACTATGTAACTAGGTATGGACTGAAACATTTTGCATACATTAAACATATTTAACTTAACATTTAAATTGACAGTAGGTCATAAAATGAAATAAAGTATAAATAATTAAGACAAAAAGTGGTTCATATGAGTAGGTATGTACAAGTTATAATACATGAAAACATTAACACTCACACTAAAAAGTATTCAAGAATTTCGGTTTTTCATATTCTGGGGATCTTGGGGGGGGGGGGGGGGGCCTTCAGATGACAGCTCACTTCCGCAATAAGGAGGAGGGGGAGATGTCTGGGAGGTCTTCAGGGGTTAGAAATTCCTCATCCACGTCCTCCTCATCCAGCTCCTCGATGGGAGGAGTGTTTGTGCACTCTCTGCCTTCAAAATGCTTGCATAGAGCGGAGCACTTGTGGCCTGCCTTCCTGCATGAGTAGGAACCGAAGCAACCCTTCCTGTAGGATAAGCTTTTGAGGAGGAGCGGAGGAGCTGCAGCCTGCATCATGGGGATGGGAAGCCGACCCTGATCTGAGGCTGCCCATCCCCACTCTGTAGGATTTTTTTTACTCCCACTCACTTCTGTACCTAGTTAGCACTTGATACGGAAGGAATGAAAGTTGGTAGCTTCTTTGGTGGGTGGGAGTCGAGCCAGGTTTATTTTAGTGTTAGCAGCGGCCTTGATGAAATTGCTGTAGCGGAGGGAATGCAGGGGCTGCCGGCCATCTCCTCCGTAGAGAGCAATCATAAGTGACTCCCCTGCACTCTCTACCTCATCATGGATTGCATCTGGCTTCCCATCCACATGATGCAGGCTGCAGCTCCTCCGCTCCTCCTCAAAAGCTTATCCTACAGGAAGGGTTGCTTCGGTTCCTACTCATGCAGGAAGGCAGGCCACAAGTGCTCCGCTCTATGCAAGCATTTTGAAGGCAGAGAGTGCACAAACACTCCTCCCATCGAGGAGCTGGATGAGGAGGACGTGGATGAGGAATTTCTAACCCCTGAAGACCTCCCAGACATCTCCCCCCTCCTGATTGCGGAAGTGAGCTGTCCTCTGAAGGCCCCCCCCCCCCCCCAAGATCCCCAGAATATGAAAAACCGAAATTCTTGAATACTTTTTAGTGTGAGTGTTAATGTTTTCATGTATTATAACTTGTACATACCTAATCATATGAACCACTTTTTGTCTTTAATTATTTATAATTTATTTCATTTTATGACCTACTGTCAATTTAAATGTTAAGTTAGGTAAATATGTTTAATGTATGCGAAATGTTTCAGTCCATACCTAGTTACATAGTTTTACACAAATAACTCAACATTTATTAAACTTTTCCTTAAACCGCGTTTCTACTTATTTTGGTTTTCTGTAAGTTAAAAAAAATCTATGATAGATACAGGTCCCCTGATGGTCTTAAAATGAAGGTAATTAAATGTCCTACAACTTCATTCCTCACCAGTTTACTGTAGAATGACTATTTACACCAATATATCGGTCAAAAATAGACCAAAAGTTAAAATTTTCACTTTTTGGAAAAATTTGTCAATATTTGCAGAGCTGTATCTCTGGAACTAATTGAGCTACAGAGTCCAATTACGTCTCAAATTGTAGCAAATTTTATCTAGTTTAACAAAGGATAAGAGGCTTTTCTCATCCAAAGGCTCCTTTGGTGACTTTTTTGCGAAAAACTGAAAATAGTGCGAAAATTTCGTGGTTTTTCGGCTGTAACTCCCGTCGCTCGCGGTTTTCAGGCCTGCAAATCTAGATTCGTACTATCTGGGTGAACCCTAACAACATATTCAAAAAGCAAGTTTACAGTACTTTTTGCAATGTTTGATGTGTTAAATGACTGGCCTAGAGGTCGAAGTGACAAATCAGAGGCAGAAGGACGTTCTGAAATGCTTAGGAGGGGTGGGGATTTATTCTGTTCTTGAAGACAACTGGAAAAAATATTTTTTTCTCCGAATCGATATTTGCCAAGTTATGAAACCATTGTGGACGTATGGTTTACAGCTCGGGGGCTGTACGAAGAAGACTAATATTAAAATAATTCAGACTTGTCAAAACAATGTGCTAATGAGCTAAGGTCCCCCAGGACCTTAAAATGGAAACAGTGAGCGAAGTTATTAAACAGCACGCAATTAAACATGAACAGCGACTTCACGCGCACATAAACCTAGTAGCGCTTCACCTCCTAGACAACAGTAACGTAATCAGGCGGCTCAATAGGACAAAACCCTAGGACCTTGTGATGTCACGTGATTAGTGAGACAGTGGGATGGGTGCTACTCGGAGTATAGCCATAGGGCTATTAACTCTATAAACTGTATATTATTGTACGAGTGTAAATTAACTTGATGGGCCCATGCTCAGTTGTTACATTATTGATATTCTTGTAAATAAATATCAATTTGGAAAAAAAAACTGGAAAATATAGGACATTTTTGGTGGAGAAATTTAGTTATGAATGAAATGGGAAAGTTTTTATAAATCAGGTTCAATGATAATTACGTAGGTGCGAGAAGGAGGATTTGTGGCTCTGACGCCTGCTAAGTTATTGTTATTCTGTAGTTTTTGCATCATTGGTTGTGTTTAAATCGATTTATGTTTCCACCAAATTTGTTGATTTGAGGAACTCAAAAACATCTTTTGGATTGTAACGCTCTTCCATGTAAATAGGACAGAGTGAAAGCTTGAAAAACCCGTCATTTTCCTAAGGAGAGGAATAACTTGAATTGCTAAGTTTAGGTCTATCGTTGAAGACTGCATACTAATTTATTGTTTATGCTTAGTAGTGTCTGGTAGAATCCAATTGAAACTTCTTATATAAAATAACGTTTATACCTCATGTTAATTAATATCGATGACAAGTTGCGTCGAATATTCGTACTTATCCATGTTACCATTAAAAATAGGAAAATAAATGAATAAATGTTTAAAATTGAAGTTGATGACATTGAAGAAAATATGTAAAAAACAATCGCACATTGCTTGAGAGCAAAAATATTTGTATACAAATAATTTAATAATGTTGAGCTAGTCAAGACATAAAGGGTCCAACAAACTCAATTCGACAATAATAAGGATTAGCGGTATAAGCGTTTGTATAGAAAATTTGATGAGAATGTTATTAGTTTTGTAATAAAAGCTTTTCTATCTCTCATATGTACAACAATTCCAAAATATTTATACGGTCATGTCACTTAAGCGAGGAAGTTATGTGCCACATCCGACTTCGCAGACTTTTTCGATTTTATCAAGAATGAAAGGATGAACATAAATTTTTACAAATAGGTGCTGTCGGAGCTGCTGACAAGAATGGGCCACAGCGGCGTCGCCACCTCCGACCGAGGATATATAAGAGCCGGAATCACCTGCAGATGGATCTTCCGTCGAGTTTTGTCCGAGAAACAATCGGCCGTTGTTCCTGTCCCCAACCGATTCGACGAGATCCGAGGCAGTAGCTACGTCTCGTAAACACTCATCAGGGTCCTTCGAAACTCCACAGGGCCATCGCCATAGCCTGGAGTTTCGGCATCGTTGTCGCAAAGTTAGTGAAGTTTTGAGGGGAGACTTCAGAGGAGTAGGAGAAATAATATTGTCTAAATATAAGGAAATAATTGTAATTAAATTCAGTCAGTTATATTCCTCTCATTCAATTTAACATCTATTCCCTAAATGACCCTGACAGCGCATTTGATTCATTGAAAGAACGCCTATCAATAACAAGCGAAAAAACAGAAATTTTGGATTTTGGGAAATCGAAAGTTTTGGATACTCAGATTTCTTACTGTATCTGCCTTTTGATTTCACCGTTTATTATTGACTGAGAATCCAGAGAAGAGAGAAAGAGAGAAGAGAGGATTCAGAGAATTCATTCCCAACTACGAACCAGTGGTTCCATAAAAAAAGCTCTCAACGGCAGGCAGGCAACTGATTATAAAAATGCATTATTGGGTATAATATACCAAAATTACCAGAAAACTACAAGTTGCTATTGTTTATTGTGTTTTCTAGTCCACAAGAAGCCGGTAACAGTAACTTGAAAGAGAAAGGTACCTACCTACCCATATTTACGTATTTAGCTCAATAGGTAATTGGGCATTCTCTTTGAAAGTGAGTGTATTTTGAACTCCCCTCATGAGAACATTCTTTTCACCGCTCCTTAATCATCCATTATTTTAAAACCTTGCCGTGGGAGAGGACGTCGTATAATATGCAAGGATCCGCGAAACGTGGGAATCGACTTTGTTTTAGTAAGTCACCGTTCCTTCCACCGCTGTCCCGGATTTCTATCATTGTAGATTTTTTTCTCAGCTTTTAATTAACTTGTAGAGCGGATTTCAAGTGACGGGAGGGAATTTTCAATGGAGGATTTCCAATGGAAAAGTTGGCGTTTGCAAGTAAACCCACAAGTCCCCTGGGAAGGTGAGCCTGCAATCTCATCTTGCGTTGATCCACGCGTGCAAGGTTCCATTGTTTGCAGGAAATCAGTTCTAATAGTTTCTTCAGACCTTTTGAACCCTTCCTCGACCCCAATGGCATCAGTCGCGAAATTCACCAAAGCAATTGTGTAAGTCGATGGGTTGCTAAAAACTTGAGCCAAAGACCTTATTGAATTTCAAGATGCACACAAATATGATCAACTGATCGATCCAAATAGGTATTTTGGTTGAGAACTGATTTAAGTGCTCTATGCATATCTCCTGCAATTCAATAATCGCTCTATCACCTGTGGAACACGCACACTCCAAAGCTTAGTAGGAATTCAAATCATGAATGCAAGCCGAATGAATGAAATTGAATAATACACCCCAGTGAACGAATTTTCAGCGTTTTTTTCAAGAGCGATTACAATGGAAAAATATTCTATTTGAAAATTTTAAAGTTCGTAAGACGGAGCATGCATACCAGAATGCTTCAACCCGTGTATCGGATATAAACCCTTTTAGGAGTTCACTCCAGTGTCCACATTCACTACATCACTAGGTTACTGCGATCACAACAAAAACAGTAGTAAACTAAAAAACGCTGCAAATTCTTTCACTGGGGTTTATTATTCAATTGGCTTTCATTCATGATTTGAATTTCTACTAAGCTTTGGAATGTGCGTGTTTCACAGGTGATAGAACGATTATTGAATGTCAGGAGATGAGAGGCGCTGTTGTTTTTGTTTTGATTGCAGTAACCTAGTGATGTAGTGAATGTGGATGCAACGTTGGCAGCATAAGATCATGCCGTACATTGGGGATGGTTTGAGCTACGGACCTGGGGAGGGCTCATTCGATTCCTCATGGAAAGTTTAAAAAAAAAAAAGTCCAAATTTAGGCCGCCTTGACTTTTTTGAGGTTTTTAGGGATTTTACAAAACGTTGACAATCCTTAAAGGGCACTCTAAATTAAGTGAAAGAGCTGCCAAAAGAATTGGGGCGTTGTCGGACCAACATGGGTTTTTTCTGAAAATTTCAGATTTTCTGCTCCAGCCGTTTGGGAGAAATCGTGCGTACGGCGGACGGACGGAAATTTTTATTACAGATTTGGATTCTACACCCTTTGAAACGTAAACCAAAATTTTCTGGGGTGGTTAGAATTTTTTTTTTTTTTTTTTTCAAGAGCGATTACAAAGGTTTATTATTAAAAAATAAACCAAAATAATTTTTGAATAAACACAGCAGTGCAAATGAGGTTTTGCAGAAAAATCAGCTTTTCTCGAAATGTAAATAATCTGAGTTACCCAATTTTTCCCTCTGCGCTCTATAGTTTTCGACGTTATCAGTTCTAGGGTACATACTATTTCATTACTGACACGATAGTCTTCACTCTCAAAGTAAACCACTGAAATATCTCTCAACGTAGTCTTGCGACATAGCAAATGATGCTGAGGATTCTGTCAAACGTCACGATGCCCATAATAACCCAGAAGGGGGCGGATTCAGATATCACACTGAATACCTTCGGATCATATCGATATCCCCTCGACCGATTCTAATAATACTTGCTCGGTACACGTGTGATTTCGCTCCGAGCACGTGGCCCAGAATTGAAAGATAGGATATTTAATCTTAACTTACGGGGCAACTGCGGCCCGTCAATACTGTCAGGCTGAGACACACGGCGAAGGAGAGCGGGCCCTCAACCCTCTTGTACCGACCATTTTTACGTGCCCTTAAGGCCCCCATACACGATCAAATCTGCTTGACAAGCATTGTTTGCGAACCTCGCTTGTCAAGCATGTTTGACGTTTGACGTCGCACCCACACGTTCAAACCAACCATCAACCGCACCCATCAAGCTTCATTCAGTGTTCAGTGTTCATGTTGCGTTCCTGTTTGTTAACCATGGAGATTCCCCACCTGAGTTACGTGCATTGCCTGATGAAGAATGAACTATTAAAAAAAGAAGCCCGCAGGAAAAAGAAAAGGTCTATGTGGAGCAAACAGTGGCTCATGAAAAGAGCCACTTTTGGGCACGTAAATCTCTTGCAAGAACTGAGGTGTGCTCCTCAAGACTGGCACAACTACATGAGGATGGACGAGGAAAGCTCTGTGGTTCACAGTAAAATTACCCCCACTACCCCTTTTCGCTTGATAGTTTGATGGTTTGAAGCCCACACACACCGTCAAACTTGCTTGTCAAGCCTCATGTTTGCGAACAAATTTTCTGACAGCGACAGAAAACCTTCAAACGTGCTCTCAAACCTTCAAACCTTCAAGCATGACCCCACACACCATCAAATATGCTTGACAAGCGAGGTTCGCAAACAATGCTTGTCAAGCATGTTTGATCGTGTATGGGGGCCTTTACAGAAAACACGTGCTCCGTAAGTGTTTGTCGAACTCTGCTTCCAATAAAGTCTACACCGATACATGTGCTATCAGTCGCTGTGACTGCAACGGCACGTTGAAGGGGGTTAAAAAAGTTTAATAGCTCCTTCCTCTTTCCCCTCCGGTTAGGAAGGTACACGTGTTATTGTACAACTTCCTGCGACTTTATAAACAATGATCGACTAGAGTTTATGAGTGATTGTAGTTTATAATTTTAAACTATTAGGTTAAAAATGTCAGATGTGTTACAATATTGTTTGAGCGAACTTTCGTAGAAAATAGAAAAACTTGTAACTAGGGATTATTATTTATTATTAGGGATTATTAAGATTAAAAAAAACTAACCGCTTGTACAAAAGCACCCCTCTTATAAAACTCAGTTCTAGTTAATGGTGCCACTAAATTACTAAGGTTAGCAGTTCTTGTATGGGGTAAATTAGACACACATGATTCAAATAAACTGAATACAAAAACTGCCAAACAAGAAGAAAGTAGAAAACACTGTTTAATTTTAAGAACGTTAATATTCTTATAAAGAATAATTGTAGGATATCGGATTGGCTTATGAAGTAATATCTTTATAATACTGTTCTGAACCATTTGTAAAGGTTCTAAGTGGGTCACACAAGCTCCACCCCACGCAGAAATTCCATAATTTATTATGCAGCCCGCTAATGCCAAGTATACAGAGATTTCTTGCACAAGAAATTTAGCAATTTTAAAAACATACATTAATTTCCTTAAACAATTAATGACAGAGTTTATATGGGTTTTAAATTTTAATTGCCAATCAAACCAGACCCCCAGATATCTGCAGTTTTTGGAGAAAGGTAAACTATTGCAGTTACACATCGTAATATTCTGCATGGAACAGCAGTAATCATGTAGTTTCACATTATCCAAACTGTTCTGTTGGACATTGGAAATTGAAAAATTGATGATAGACGTCTTTGAAACGTTTAAGCTGAGCATATTTTTATCTAACCATTGTCTAACTAAGCTAAATTCTTGACTCAATTTACTCAGCAAATGATTAAAATCATCCCCCCAAAAAACCATTGCTGTGTCGTCCGCGAAGCCAAAGATACTTACAAAGATATATATCAATAGTTTACTTGACTATCCTATTGATAGTAAAATGTTCGGATTTGCTGATGACACTGCCATTATTTTTTGGGGTAGGGATTGTGATGCTTTGAACGAGAAAATTAATGAGGAACTTTTGCATATTAAATATTGGATGGATACGAACTTCCTCAGCCTGATGCTGAGAAGTCGTCAGTTATTCGATTTTCTCCTTCAAAGAAAACTAGAGTTTCGGAATTCCCTGTTAAATTTCATGATTATGACTGTTCGCGATTGGCTGATTGCCTATGTGGTGAGATTCCGTTCCGTGATAACTGTAAATATTTAGGAATTTATTTTGATGATTATCTCAAGTTGAAGTTTCATATTGAATATGTAGTTAGGAAGTTGCGTAAGCTGTCATATGTTTTTGAAATTGTAAGGGGTTTCTTATCTATGAAACTAATGCGAAATTTTGGCCTTACTTTTTCTTTATCAAAATATGGGATTTTAATCTGGGGTAGTACGTATGAATCTCATTTGCGTTGTCTGCAGGTTATTCAGAATACCATAATTAGAATTATTACCAACAAACCCGTTAGGTATGCCACTTCATCTCTATATAAGGATTTTGATGCTCTTAAAGCGGACCAAATATTTCTTCTAGAATCGTATCTCCAAGTATACAAGACTGGTATTGAATCAGGTGACCAGTGCGCTGATTCTAACACCAGATTGGCCATTTTAACTAATGTTAAACAACCGAAATGTAGCAGTTTTTTTTTTTTTTTTTTTTTAAATATATAACAGGGCATTGAATTTCTTTTGGTTTATTATTCAATAATAAACCATTTTAATCGCTCTTGAAAAAAAAAAAAAATGCTAACCCCCCCCTGAAAATTTCATGGTTTACGTTTCAAAGGATGTAGAATCCGAATCTGAATTTCGCAGCATTTTCCCAGTGCGATTCACCATCGACGCCAGTCGAGGAGGCTCACGCCAGGTCGGTTTCTATCCTTAAACTGATATAAAATTTTAGTACGAAAGGACCAAATTTTAGAAATTATTTTTTTAAGTTGATTATTTTAAATACTATTTTGGCAGAGATGTAATAAATTTAGAATTTATTTATGTAATTTATATTACAAATAGTAATTTTTGTTGTTAATTTTGGTTTATTACTCAATAATAAACCATTGTAATCGCACTTGAAAAAAAAATTCTAACCCTGAAAATTTCATGGTTTACGCAATAAACATCTGCAATAAAAAATTTTCCGTCCGTCCGCCGTACGCACGATTTCACCCAAACGTCTGGAGCAAAAAATTTGAAATTTTCAGGAAGAATCCACGTTGATCCGACAACGCCCCAATTCTTTAACCAGCACTCTCACTTAATTTAAATGCCCTTTGAGGGTTGTCAAAGTTTTGTAAAATCCCTAAAAACCTCAAAAAAAGTCAAGGTGGCATAAATTTAGACTTTTTTTGAAAAACTTTCCATGAGGAATCGAATGAGCCCCTCCCCAGGTCCGTAGCTCAAATGGTTCCCGATGTATGGCCCGATTTATGGTGCCAACAATTGCGTTATTTTGGTTTATTGTTGTTTTTGTTTTGATCGCAGTAACCTAGTGATGTAGTGAACGTGGATACTTTAGTGAACTCCTAAAAGGGTTTACAGCCGATACACGGGTTGAAGTATTCTGATAACCATGAAAAAACGCTGCAAATTCTTTCACTGGGGTTTATCATTCAATTGGCTTGCGTTCATGATTTGAATTTCTTCTAAGCTTTGGAGTGTCCCTGTTTCGCAGGTGAAAGAGCGATTTTTGAATTTCAGGAGGCACACAAATATGATCAACAGATCAAACCAAATAGGTATTTTGGTTGAGAACAGGTTTACGTGCTCTATTCGTATCTCCTGAAATTCAATAATCGCTCTATCACCTGCGATAGAATATGTACACTCCAAAGCTTAGTAGAAATTCAAATCATGAACGCAAGCCTATTGAATAATAAACCCCAGTGAAAGAATTCGCAGCGTTTTTAGCGCAAGAAAGAAATTTTTAAAGTGATAAATAGAGCGCGTCGTCTGGTTTTTTCCCCGTTTTTAGGCCATTTCCAACCCGTGTGCGACGCGCCGTTCGAAGCTTTTCTCCCGAGCTACTTGACCAAATTTTACGGAATGTGGTCACAAAATCCAACATTGGTTTTTGATGCATCAGGCATCTTGATTAATCAACCGTGAGGGATTATATTTCATGATTAATCAATCAAAAA
Organism: Creontiades dilutus; assembly: GCA_031894815.1. Lineage (NCBI taxonomy): Eukaryota > Metazoa > Arthropoda > Insecta > Hemiptera > Miridae > Creontiades > Creontiades dilutus. Next base: position 1,460 of record JAVIWC010000992.1, on the reverse strand, counting down.
TCGAAATCTCTAACACTTTACAGTACGAGTAGCTTTTTATTGGATTACGACAGAAATTAGTTGTTTAAGTCGAATGATACCATTTTCAGTCCGAACCACTGCCATCCAGTGTGCTAAATTAAAAAAAGTGTGAAAAAGGGTATTTTTTTTAAATTGGCAAGTTAGGTGTTATTAAACATCAGTTTAACTGATGATATCAGTCAGGGTTGCTGTTTTATTGCAAGTTCGAACTTTTGGTTTATATTTGACAAAAACGGCCTCCACGATGCCTATCCCAATATAACCGCAGCTTTTGAGAATGAGAATTTTTCGGAAGTTTTAGTGAACTGAGGATAATGAAAAACGACATCAGGAACTCGACAGGGCAACAACGACTAACCAACTTGGCCATCACATCAATAGAGCACTAAATGAGCAGCAAAAACATAAGCTTCAGCACTTTCTTTTGATGATATCATTAAAACATTTGCCTCAAAAAAAGCCCTAGTATATTCATTTTAAAATTTGTTCAGGGCTTTCAGTTTGTACAAAAATTTATTTATCATCTATTAGTTTGTTAAAGTCAATAGAAATTCCCCGATATTTTACATTAAGCACTTATTTACCAAACCTTCCTATTTTCAGTCATTGTTAATAAATCAAATTAGTTATATTTATATTTTGGTTCATTGGTATATTAAGATGGTATGAGTCATGAGATATCTGGCCTATGGGGAGAGGAGCTGCAGGCTAAACTATAACTTTTTCGAACTCTCTGCCTTTTTTATTTTTGTTTTCTTTTTCACTGATTAGTGCATCTATGGACGGCAACAATAGTAAAATTTTAATCATGACTAATTTTTATATAAGAAGGATGAGGGAGCAACTAAAAAACTTCAATTGTCCATACTACAAGTTTTGAAACAAAGTGAAGGGATGTGTGGTGGCACCAACATGTATAAGCCTGATTTCCGCATGTAATGACGACATAATAAGACTGATGAAGTCCTCGGTGAAGGACGAAACGTATCTGCCAAAAAATAAAAACGCATGCTCCAAAATAAGGGATTCAAAATATCTAAAGTAGTGTTTATAGGTTTTTCACGACATGGGCATCATATCACTAAAATTTCGCTCACCAATCCACTAGGGTTCTAGTTGGTCCTAACGTCTACCCTCACAAGAATAGATAAGCTAAATACAGCAAGGTCAGTAAAAATACGATGAACTGCTGAAATTAAGTGTGCGGTACGATCGTAATGAAATTGGGAAGAGACGGATCAACTGTTCTTCGCGGTCTACCTTCCAAATTTTATCAAGATCAAACGTGAGTTATTATGCGGTCTCAGCTCTAATTATCACGTAACCTCACAAGCAGTGAGAGCCGTCAAAAGAAAGAAAAAATGCGTAACGTCTTCGCCTGGGAACTCGAGGAAAAGGGCTAAAGATGTTCGATAACAGTTCGGTAACAACCGAACTAT